>APFE030930906.1:0-47164 GCA_000404065.3 Pinus taeda
ATAATATATTTACTTTCCATATTACATATCACACCTAACTTTTCTTGACTTAGGTTTACAAAATTTGGCACATAAGGCAGGGGTGTTACATACTCCCCCCCTTAAA
Source organism: Pinus taeda (assembly GCA_000404065.3). NCBI lineage: Eukaryota > Viridiplantae > Streptophyta > Pinopsida > Pinales > Pinaceae > Pinus > Pinus taeda. The sequence continues at coordinate 107 of APFE030930906.1, forward strand.
TTTTACATAGTCCTCAGTGTATTACTACATCCCCATTCACAGGTAGTTTTCTCTTGAATCAACAAATTTCATGTCCTTACGATTTGATGCAAATCTTCTAATAGAATATATCAACTACAAGGAGCATTCCCAACACATCTCCTTCCATCACTAGTAATAACATTGTTTTCCACCAATTTTGTAAGAATTTTTAGATGTAGAAACTCAACAAAATTTACCACAATTAATAGCATAATTTTATACCCAATTAATTTTATAGTTACGACTTATATTACCCATCATTTATTGTGTTTGAAGAAATGCATGTCTTTCCCCTGCATTCTTCCAAGCCTTTGTGTTCTTTTCGAACACTTGCTTCCTGCAGCTCCTCCGCGTAAAACAAGTCAACTCACACTTTTTCCAAATCAATATGCATAACATATCATAACATGTTAGCTCACATCTTACCATCATAAAAATATATACTGATCATAATGACATGTATTCATACTGTTATTGTATGTACTACTTGTACATAGTACCATTTGTACCATTAGTACCCACAACAATGTCCATGACATATACTTTATCCACATATTCCTACCATGTTAGTATTATACTAACAATTCTTTCTTTACCTTTAAGTAACTTGAACAAACAATGCTCAGTTTCTTGCTAAGGAATCTCATGGACCTGTTCCATTTTTGCAACCAGTGAAAAAGTTTTATGCTATAGTATTCAAATGATTTCATTTAACAATAATTTTCTAGTTTCATATGGTTTCAACACAATATCAACATAATAGTATCTTAACGTATATTTTGTGCTTCTTATTAATTACCATGGTTTATATATTGTTGTACTCAAGGACACTTATAGGTCCAACTATGCATATCCAATGAAAGATGAATATGTCACAGTATATAATAACATGTTAAAGTTAGGTTCACCTTAATAACACTTTCCTCCAACCAAAGAACAAATCACATTCCAAAATTCATTGTATATAGATGCATTAATCAAAGGATTAAATTGAAAGACAGTTTGTATAATTAAATAGTCTTATAATATAACATGTCCTTTACAATATTAACAATATTTCATGGGAACCTTTACCATTGCATAATACCTTGGAACTTATTCTAGGGTGGAACCGACTTATTTAACCCCCAACCTTTGATGAGGTATATAATTTCCCTTTGGATTATTACTTATGAAGTATTTGGTATTTTTCCCCTTTTTATTTGTGGCTTACCTTACGTGAGATTAATATTTCCTCTTTTATATAATCATCCTTTCAGGTATTAGGTGGGATTTTATTTAGCCATATCCTTTCATAGAAATTTTACCATTCATAACTTTTTTTTATAAAAATAGCATGATGACCATATCACCTGTGAGACTCCTCAATATATCAATTCAACATCACTCTCGAGTCAAGGCCAATAATAATATTCTAAGACAACAATTTATGAACAATCCTTATAGAAGTACACCATGGCTACCAACATAACGCATCAACAATTCTATATCTATATCTCAATTCTTCATAAACACCCATCTCACGAGCACAAGTCTCAACCATTTAACTTGTTGTTATATAAAAATTTATGCAAGAAAGGGTCATTAGCACAAGCCTCAATTTGAACATCTAGCAACAATATTTCAAGAAAAGTAAGTGAGTTGTTCATCATAACCATCACACTATGATTTCTATTTGTAATTGAAATTGACCCATTACAAGAGGTATACCTTCATCATAACCATCACACTATGGTATCTATTTGTAATTGAAATTGACACATTACAAGAGGTATACCCATTATGCCCCATGAAGTCAAATCAGTTAGCGATAATTGCATTAACTGTATATGAAAAATTGTACAGCAATGAGTTATTGTATTTCTCAACATTTTGTATTCTTAGTTATCACACACAGTTCGGTAGTCTCTAATCAATAGTCTCATTAACTAAGTAGGTTGATGTTTCGTAAAATTTACTGGTGGCTTAACACCTATATTCTATGGTTCTTTCCACCTTTTGTGATAACATAAATCATCTTTCCCACTAAATTTAGTTGAAATTTTAGTTTTAAAATTTTATTCTACTACAATATCATAGATAATAAAAGGTTTAATTCTACATCCTCAAGGAGGTAGTTGTTGGCACACTGAAAATTTGACCCATATGATTTGACTTAATGAAACTTTCAAATTCTGTCACATTAAACATGGAACACTGTATTGGAAGCATTTTTTGGGCAAACACAAAAACCATATTCATTCGAGCATATCCACTTTATCTAGCTTCGAAAGAATTGCCCAAGGAGAATATATGTATATAATAAGCAGAATAATTCCAACCCCTATCTATTTAAAATTATGATATACAATACTAATTTTAATATCTCTTATTAGTCCCTGCCTTTAGCAGGACTATAGCGATCGATTGATCGTTGACCCTGCATTAATTCATTTTTTGCTCAATTTTTTTTCCGCCTATACGTATTTTAACCAAAGTTTAACGCTGACAATGTTATTCACTGAAAATTTAACCAAACTTTTTGTTTCAAAAATATTCTACCTCTTATTGCGGCCTTCACGTGCCCCGATACGAAAATATTGTGGTAAGGTTTTTATATACAAAGTTTTCTGGCACCCTGCATTTTAATTACAAAGTTTGTTTATATCCCAAAAAAAATTATCTTGCACTTCATTTTATATCCAAAGTTCGCGCAGCAGTGATTTTTTCGTGCCTTCATTTTATCCAAAGTTCATTTTATCCGAAGTTGTTCTTGGTCCGATGTGTCTGTTCTCCATGTCCTGCATGTAGTGTACAACATGCTGCAAGTGCCAAATGTTAATGGCCACTCAATAATCATTCAATAACCACCGGCCACGCCGGTATATGGAAATTATACTGGGAAGAAATCATGGGGCATGCACGGTAAATGGAGGAATTATACTGTGGTGTACTATGTAAATGAAGGAGTTAGAGTTTCAAGTAGCCAGAACCAACGACAATTTATACCTGAATGTCAGTTTAGTATTTACAGTTGTGGTCTGTGACAGGGAGTTCGACGTACCCACCCACTAGTTAAAACGTTGAAAATAGGAGTCGTAGTTGAAATGGTTCAGGAGTCCTAATTTGAAATGGTTTCTATAATATGATTTCCTGGTTTGACTCATTTAATCACCACAACTCGCTTGTCACACCAAAAAGTGAGAAGAACATTTCCGTTCCGCTTTGCTTCAGAAAAATGGACCTGCACTCACCTCATCTCTAAATCTTCTTATTTCATCTCACGCTTCACACATGAGGAGTGGTATTGTTCGGGCTCGGACAGAAGCGCGTTCATCAACCACATCATGGTAATTGATTGATGCATTTTTATTCCAAAAGCACTCCAGCGTTTCAGTATATTGCATTCACATCAGCAAGGTATACATATTCTCAAATACTCCATTATTTTTCTTTGCACAGAAAATGTTTTTGTATATTTCATTTCCAGTCTATGAAGTAGCTCCCCATGTTGATAGTTTGTTCTCTTTAAATCAGTTTGTCTGTTCAGGTAGAGAGAAATACAAATCCCCATTAAGCCCAGAATTGCATATTCAATAAAAAAAGGCCATCTATTCCTGGTGCGAGCCCTCAACTTCTTATCAAACCCATAATTTCTCAGCATCTAAAAAATTTCATTGAATATGTTAGAATATAATTGCCAGAAAGCAGCCTTATAATATACTAAACTTGGCTACACTGTGCAGAAAAGTGCAAGTATCTGCTTTTTCGCAGTGAGTATGGGGTGAAAAGGAAGTAGATTCTTGCGTCTACTGGTGGTGATCGTGGCGGCGGCGATGCAAGCATGCGCGACACAAAGCAAGAGCATAAAGGAGAAGCACTACAGATGGCAGATAAAATATGAGTTCTAGTCACTGGATTGTGTGGAGAGAATGGTTATTGCAATCAATGGGCAAATTCCAGTACCCACTGTTCATGCCAGAGCTGGCGATACAATCGTCGTGGAAGTGGAGAATCTGATGCCCACTGAAGGCGTTGTCACACACTGGCATGGCATCCATCAGGTCTTATTTTTTGATTTGTTGACAAATATGAATTCTGCATGAACACTAATTTTGATCATGGATTCTGTGGGCTATAATTATATAGGATTTGGTTGGGTTGTAATGATGGCAGATCGGGACTCCGTGGGCAGATGGAACTGCGAGCATTACACAGTGTGCCATAAACACTGGAGAGACATATGTATACAAATTCCTTGTAGAGAAGGTGCATTTAGAGATATTGATAGTTTTCATTGTATTATTGTACAAGTACGGGAATAACTTGGATGAATAATGTATATTTTCTAATGTGAAGTGTGTGAAATTCGAACTTAATAAATGGATTTTGAAATATGATGAACAATAGCGAAGTTCATTCAATTAAGATTAGAGGAGCAGAGCAGAGAGTGTCCACCAGCTAGTTTGAGGAGCAGAGTGCATCTTCCATCGTTCACCATATGTTCACCATGGTTTTTCACGCACCATTTTTCATGGAAACTGTCGATAAGGCTCGAAGGAGAAACGGTCAAGGCTTGAAGGAGACGACACCCTACCTCTGCTCAAGGGAAAAACACTATTTTAGGCGTATGCAAAAGCAAATTATATGAGAAGTTTCAGAGCTGTGTTCAGAGATAAGCTCAGAAAAGTCATAGTGGTATGTCGATCCAAATCTCTTTTCAATTAATTGAAACATTTATTTCCATTTCAAGTTTTCCATTGAACTGAAAAGATGTTGTTTGTTTCCTTTCCAAGACTATAAATTTGGCATACACGCAGGAAATTCAAGTTGGAATGGGACCTTGAAAGTAGCTGAGGTATCCCTCATACCCGGAAAGCAAGCAACAACAAGGTAAATCAATTTTCCTTTTCTTGGACAACGAGAACTTAAAAACTGTGATACAAATAGGTGAATCCAATATATTTCTCTGTGTGACTACCCTAAATTTACTGTAACCACCTAAATTTTTGGAATCTATTTTCTAGTACATGAAGGTTTCCTGAAAATCTTGTGTTGAAACTGTTGGGATTGGAATTTGATTGATACCTCTATGCGGTGTATTTGTCCTGTTTTTTCAATAATCATTGCACCACTGCAAAATTTGGAAAAAATAAAAATATTAATAAAAACTAAAATAAGAAATATAATAAATAAAAAAACTTGTAAACATGTGGAGGCAGTGCATGCAATTATAGTTGTCTCAAACTTTTGCTTAGCTGCTTGTTTGCATTACACGGTACATGTAGTTTTTGTTGCCTGGTTGGTTTCACCATGGCGATGCTTCTACCTGCAAATAGAATTGATTTTCCTGTGCACCTCCATTGTTTTTTTTCATGGCTTTTTCTTGCCCGGTCAAATCTATTGTGCCTGACGTAGTCAAAGATTTCTTCAGCGGCCACGAATGAATTAGGGTTCACCCTGCACGAATATGTCATGGCCATTTACTCAATTCTGTATTTGTTGTCGAAAAATGAGAGAGTTTTGAAAAGCATTATTATTGTATAGAATAAGAATAAAATCATTATTATTGCATAGAATTAGAATAGGAATGCACTCGCTCATGGCCAAAAAAAAATATACCATTGATAGCATAATATATACATGTTGATAGCGTAATATATACAATGCGAATTACAGAAAAATCTCATTAAATTTAACCAAGCCAAAATTTAAAATCTTAGGGAAAATTAAATGCATGTCATTAAAACGTAATCTCAGAAGAAAAAATGTAGATTTATGAAGTTAAAAACATGGAATTGAAAACTACCTCTGGAGAGCAACAAAGACTTGATAATGGAAAAGAAAACACCTTGGGCTCTAGCATTCGTACTGGACATTGTTGGGGTAACAAGCGCTTCACTCATGGTCAATCCTTCACTCATGGTCAATCAGTCACTCCTTAGGAAAGCACTAAAATGGTATTCCTAGCCATTTGAAAAAATAATTGCTAATTCGATGCCCCAACCCTGTCTTCACAAGGCCTCATACAGAGGAAATAAATGACAAACAACCAAATGACCTCATTCTTCAAGGTGTTTAATGCAGTAAAAAATATGAAGACTTGAGTTATAACTGTGATGGCAAGTCCAAGGAATCCCCACACCCCCATCCACACAAAGCTAAGAACGACCCACAACACAGTAGAGATAAGAAAGCATAGCAATTTCCAGGCCAAAGGGATTAACTCAATCTGTTTAGAGTCCAATGTCAGGCAATGAGAATGATAGATATGGATGCATAGGCTTTGTTCCTTGCCACTCAGATAGCAACGCAACAGCGGAATTGTAAATTAAAAAGTTTAATGAAAAATAATAAATTAAATTAAAAATAACCTAATAAAACCATAAAAGTTTTAGATTAAGTATTAGAGGGATTGCATGTAGGCCAGGTGGATTCTTTGGCAACCCCCTGTTTTCATTCGGATAACAACGCAACAATGGATTTGTAAATTAAAAAGTTTAATGAAAATTAATAAATTAAATTAAAAATAACCTAATAAAAATATAAAATATAAAAATTGTAGGTTAAGTATTAGAGGGCTTGCATGTCAGGTGGATTATTTGTCAATCCCATGTTTATATTCATGGTTGATTGATGTCTCCCGACTGAGAGGAGTATAATGAGCAGCTAAGTGGACTAAGTGTTCGCCCAATGTAGCTGCTGCTTCTTGTTGGAAAATTTTAAAATGTCATGTGGTATATTTATAAAGGACATATATAAATGCTCGTGCAAATAATTTGGGCACTGCTTATACCAAATATTTTACTTGAGAAATGTTGACAGGAAGGCATTGGTTGAGCTTGAGATGGATCATAACAGGGAAAGCAAAAATGGAAAAGAAGGCTTTAATTTGGGTATGTGTCATTGTGGTCTACTTCTCCTAATTTCCAGTTATAGAGAATAGAAACCATTATGAGATGGTAATGTTATTTCGTCTTCTCTTTTCAAGGGACTGATCTTGCTTTTCTTCAAGCAATCCAACTATCCCCAAAAGATAGTCATGATTATGTTGGTATGTGTATGTACAGTAGCGATTAGTAGATTTTCATCTTTGTACCACTGCCTTGATTTTCTGTTCAATGTGTTTTTATTACCAGTTATGCTTTATATTATGAGATGCGGACTATTGATATCTATATAATTGGGATCCCTGTCTGTTAAAGTAACTCTGGGGAATACTCCCAAAATATTAGAGGTTGCAGGCATTTTCATATATCCGCACCAGGCGGAAGTCGATTATAGTGCAGAATATTTTATTTCCAGGGAAGCAAATTTAACATCTATAATTGTATGAGATATAACCATTTTATAGTTATAACCACTCAATACAACTTTTGCCTGGTAGATCAAGTAGAAATTTAAGAGCTCTGCCACTTAATACAACTTTTTCCTGGAAGATAAAGCAGAAAGTTAAGAGCTCTGCCAAGAACCTTCTGTGTTAGGATGCCATGATTATCTAAAGGGAGCTGTTTGTTATTTTATGTTACTCTGCGTATCAGCAGGAACCTGTGGATATTGTCCGGAGGAAAATAAGGAGCTAACACACATTTTTCTGAACATCTTTTTCGCTTGATTTTGCAAGCAGTGCATGCAGGTGCGTACCTTATTCGTGTAGTGGAATCAGTGGCATAGCTCATCTTTGGACAATGGAAATTGGTTGTATGAGCACCTGTTCTCATCAGTTTTTCTATTATCATGAGCGTTATATTACGGGATAATCCATTTAGACCTGTGTAAGAACAACGAAGTTTATTATAATTATTGAAATCTATAATTTTATAGATTTTAATTATATATATATATATATATATATATATATATATATTTTCTCAAATCAAAAAGTAGGTGAATATTGTATTGATCTTCAAACGAGTAGTCTATTGCTGCTGGTTCTAAGTAAGTATCATAGCTTGCTTATTTCTTGCCATTTTTGAATACTATATTCTCTGCAATAGTTGAATCTTTTGTTTTTATTGATAGCTATTTATATATGATTTATTACAGCCTTGAAGGACATTTCATCTGGGATCCAACATGAATAACATAGCATTCACCTTCACAACCATATAGTATAGTCATAACGTAATCCTTAAATAAGTATCGATCCCCTATGCTGGTTTCTTTACTACTCATGCCCATGCCCATTTCAAGATTCTTGGAAGGAATTATAGCCCTCCATGAATAGATATTGAACAGTAGTCTGAAAATACGAACAGCAAGCTATAGAATTTGCAGCAACCAATCAAAGGACTCGGTTGCAAATTTCCCATCCCAGTCTAACCGGCTCAGTTAAGATAATGTAAGAATACATCGTTTTGAAATAGAGGATACAACAGCAATATCCATTTTTGTATCCTCTTCTCCCTCCCTTGTCTCATTCGTAGTTTGATGGCAGGTAATCTGTCGCAAAGACTAAAATAGTGTCTCTCCTTGTCCAAGCAACAAGATTTGCTTTATTCAAGATGCAAAATCATGAAAGATCCAATTTTTGGCAATTCTGGATTCTCATTTTATCTTAAAGAGTTAAAGATACTCATCTTTAAGAATTTCTTGTATTCTATTGTTGAATCATTTTTTAAAGTTTTTGTTGTTTCTTTGCAGTCATGGAAGCGGAAGGGGAACCAAAAAATTATCAGTGAGCTTATCTCTTTTATCATTGATATACGTTATCTAACTTTCTTTTCTGGTTTCCAGGAAATTTTATTGGATCTCAGAGCAAAAGCTTGTATTTAGAACGAATTGAGTTTTCTCGGATTATTTAAACTAATTTTCATGATTTTTTTATGAATTCGGACTGATAAACATAGTATGATTTCACATTTGTTTCAGAGTCATGATTCCTCCAAAAATTCAACACCACGTAAGAGCACAAGCAGGATCACCTCTCCACAACCTTTTTGGCTACTAACAGAGGTAGAAACATAATTATGATAATATCCTTTTCTTTACCCTTTGAACTCATTTAAATAATGCACTTATTCAGAGTACTAACATAGATAGAAACATAATTATGATAATAGCCTTTTTCTCTATCCTTTCAATTAATTTAAATAATGCACTTACGGGTTGTTATGAGCATATGTCTAGCACTATACTTGTACCTATAACTAGACATGGTTATACAATTATTGCTAGAGTCATTGGGCAGTAAAATGTTTCACAATAAACCAATGTCTATGTATACCTTGAGAAACATAACATCTTCTCTTATGTAGAAAAGAGGCCAAGTGAAAGAGCAACAATTTATGAGAATGCTACAACAGCAAATGGAGGAGGAGGTAAAGCCCAAAATATCAATTGCATAAAGGTTGCCCCTTACAACTGATGAACCACAGGCAAGTTTTAAATTTATGCAAGCCAGTTTGTGTATCATGGTGATGGTAGTTTTGAATGACTGAAGTCCTATTTCAAAAGTTCAATATGCCATCCAAAGTCTCTTATTTGAATTATATTATAAAGTGAATTTGGTTCCAAGCCCTAATCTGAATTTTTGTAACAAATTACACACTGAATTTGCAACGCCATGCCGATAGCAAGATCTTTCAGGGAAGGTAGCAAGTTTGTTTGACAAAGGCAGGTTCAACCTTTGTTGTTCTGTTTAGTTTAGTGAAACAGAAAGCTAGGCACTTTGTTTTCTTTATTCAAGACTCCTTTTGGACATAACTACATTGATCTACGGAAACCTTTTTCTGGCACAAGCTACAGAATAAGTGATGGGCACTTGGTTCAAACCAAAGCGTTTGTATTGTGTTGTTGTGGCAGACCCCGACAGGGACTACCGCCACGGCAGTGGTTCCCTTGTTTAAAGGTAAGGAAGCACTTCTTAGTTCCATCAACTAAAGTAATGCTCAACATTTGTATAATTACATTCTTGCTTCAGGAAATGGTGTTCAAATCCACCAATGCGCCGAATTTAATTAAATTCAATCCACTAGTTCATGTAAGGGTGACGAGTGGAAGGCTCGATGGCTCGATCAAAGGAGTTTGAATAAATGCATGCAGCCTATCATCACATGGTGCATGTAACTGTGTCTCATGATAGAGACACGGTGGTCACATATGCATGTAAATATGTCGGTGGTTTTGAATTCTAGGATTTTGTAATTACTATGGATTTTAGACACACCCGAGAATTTTTAGAGTAGAACATTTTCAGTAGCTACAATTTTTGGCCTTTCCATATATTATAAAGAGTTGTATATTTTTTCTGCAAAACTGCAACAAATTTTCCCAAATACTTTTATACAACCCATGTTTCAACAAATCATAGATAATTAGAACAGCATAATGAAAAAGAAAATAAACCAAATTTACGAAAGAGACACAATCTCTTACATACGGTTTTTGTTTCTTTTCGTTCATAAATAGTCAAACAACTGTAACTCAGATTTAATTTCATGTACATATATCTTTGTCTTTGTTACAACCTAAGCCTATAGCATCGATATAACACATCAATTTCATTATCAATCTATATTTTTTTTTGTATTGGCTTTAATCAAAGTAAAGAAGACTATTGAGACTGGCAACATTGGTCACCCTGGAAGAAAAATTCAATGAAAAATGCATGATGTGATATGTGCACAAGGCACATATTAAACTTCAAGTTTCTACTTAGGGAATATTTGTTGTGGTTCTGCATTCAAAATTCTCTAAGTAACAATCCTGAAAATGAACGTTTGAAGATGTAATTATATATCTGTCAACAATAAGGAAAGGAACCCTTGAATACAAAACAAGAACGACTGCCACTTTTTCTATAATGAAGTTTCATTAATTAGTAAAACTAGTCCATTATTCCATAAAGGTGTCAACAGAGAAAAAATGTGTTTCATTCTCCCAAAAGTTCAATGTTCCACTAAGGCACCACCTGGAACAATTATTGACCAACTTCCACCTTAACCAATCCACCTAAAAGAGAGTGCAACAAAATATACATATAAATGTAGAATGTATATATTTCAAGTGTTGGATGGCCATTAACAAAGTCATATTTAAACTTAGCGCATTACTTTGACCAATACTTCCCCTGGTAAGAATGTGGGAAACTAATTCACCAGCACCAAATCAAAATAAAAACAAATCCTTTTACATTATTTGTGTGAGGCTAATAGCTCATGCAACATGCTGCCAAAAAAATGACTTTTACAGTAAATGAAAACCCATGTTGTGCCACAACAAAACATTTCATTAAATTGCATTCGCAATAATTTCCTGAAGAAAATGTTTGAAACTAGGATGACTATTTTATTTTACAGTTATTTTCATTTATACACATCTTCTTCATTTCTACCAAGGTTAACATTGAAATTTAAGCTGGTGACATCGATATAAACACATCAATTCCATTGTCACAGGCATTTATTGCTGCAAGATAACCGTTACAACTATGAGATTCCAATGGTGGATCGTTTTATGAATTATGAGCCACGATGTCATGTCTTTATCTATCTTCAAAAAAAAAAATATTCAACGTGTAATACAATCAGTGGAAAAAAAGAAATATATATATATATATATATCCATATGATTCTGATTCTAATAGTATTAAAAGAATGAATACTCATGCCATCTTTTATTCCACAGGCCTGATGGCACGATCCTCCTTCTTTTACACTCACATTGCCAGGTAAGCAGCCTCCTACTTATAGCTTCCTAAACTCGTACAACAATCATACTCGACTCTCATAGCTAGAGAACAAGACAACTTGTCCAAGGGTCGAGTTAGCTTATTTATGCACAACCTCAACGCATAGGCGAGTAAAACACTTGGTTGAATGTGAGGATAATCATTATCCTTTCTTCCCGCTTTTATCTTTTCATGATTGTGTTTATCACGCGGGTAAGATAAAGATTTATGGATACCCTAATCCAAATAAAATCAATGAAGAGGGTTGATCATCTCAACCTATCCCTTCCCCCTAGCACATAGGTACTTTTAATCAACCAAGGAAACAATGAGTTACAACTTTTCTACGATCCCTCATGGAAACATTATCGTTGGCTTTGTGGCCAACTTGCATACCTCCAAATTGTGATAAGGAACCCAAAAGGCAACATTTCAAAAAGAAGAAACAATAGTAGTCAGGATTTTGTGTTGTTGGTTACACACTATCCATAAAACATGATCTACATCCAACCTCATTAGTGTACATCCTAATTGAGAAACCTTCTAATCGAATTCGAAAAAGAAAAGCTACCTTTTTCAACAATGCATGAGGAATAAACATTCCACCGAGGAGGACATCCAATGCATCCAAGGCCAAGCCAAAAACAAGGAGTGCCATATGTCGATTTGCACACCTACTCTCCTTCAACAATGCATGAGGAATGAAAGCAATACAACCAACTCATCAAGCGAGAAATACCTTGACAATCACATGTCTTTCTGTCGATTTTAACTCTTATTTCTTACGTAACCTTCTCTCCTCTTCCGCTGAGGAGTTTCTTAACAATCCAATGGTGCATACTGATTCGATTTGTATACCGAATCGTAAATGCAAATGAATAACATTTGCACCTCATGTTCTGTGAGTTGAACAACATGACCTAATTCCTGATCTAAATCATCTGAATGTGGCCCTATCGACATCAACATCACTGGGCAAAGACATCTACTATATATGATGCATGAGGGGAAAGAAGCCCACTAACCCCTGGTAGCTATTGCACTATGAGTAAATGAATCAAGGGGATGATATTCGAGGTGGATTCACATGAGTGTATAGTCCTAGATTGACTATGGCGAAGTCAATGTCCGTTTATGACCTTGCAACATTTGACTAACTAGATTTTAAAAACAACCCGAATCATTCGGTAGAATTCCATCACTAGGCTTTCCACAGTAGTTTCCCAATCATTGCATGGATGTTATTTCATGCATCCAATGTCAGTTTCACTATTTCCGAAAATTAAATTATGGTTTGCCCCACTTTCATTCATACACACAGTCAACTAATTCCAGCACAACACAATGTGATTTTGTTCCCAATCTATAGTTGCATAGTCCTTGATCCCAAATCTCATACTATGACACTTCTCAACAGATCACACCCCATATCGGTGGTGGTGTGGACTTTCGAAATCTCAAACTATGCGATGTAGTAGAATCTGAGTTCTTCCAATGGTTCATCTCGGCAAGATGCATGAGAAAAAAAATGCAGTGATCCGACCATATGAGTTGATAATAAAACCATCATCATCCTCGGAGGCATGGCTCAAAGGTACACATAGTTATAATCCTTGCATGAGGAAACAACCCTTTCCCACTTTGAGTCGTATACAAAGCATGGACAATCCACTAATAAATGACTCGTTTCCGAGTTTGTATTAGTCAACACACAATTCTTATAATTGATGCTTGATTTATCTGTTATGAAAACATAGCAGTTAAGTTAGAACTTTAATTCCTATGTCTTAGATTGATTTTTCGTCTGGGTCACGAGTAACCTAATGGACGAGGACTGAGACATGGAACCTTAGTGAAGACTCTGTTCACATCTTAAGATCACATCAATGTATTTATAAGAACCGTACGCATAAAAACGCTCATTAGTTTTCAATTATTTAAAATACTAACATGTTATATATATTTATAATAACTATGTTAATATTTGAATTCCTCATTTAAGAATCCTACTTCCTGGGATGGAAAGAAATCATATTCTACATTTCAAACGTCCCTATTTGAAAATTTTGGGTTATTTTTCTTATTTAGCTCTCATACTTTGTCATATTTCGTCGAGGTGGATTTTCCCATGGGTCAAAAGGTTTGAACCTGAACCTCCGATACCATTTGTAACATACCTCATGAGCTTACCCCAAGAAATTAGCGTGTAGGTTCCATTAATTTCAAAATTTCCTTCACTTACAATTAAGATTTTGTGGTTATCACAAGTCTAGTTAACCAATCATTGCATCATGGAAACTATACTCATAATTTTAACTACTGAGCAACATTAAGTTAATGAACCTACATCATAGGCATAATTTTACATAGTCTTTGGATCATCCCTCCGACCTAAAACAAAACTTGGAGAAAGGAATGGATTATGGCAGGCATCCCACAAACTCTTCAAGTTCTACATGCAAATATATATTTCATTTATTTCTGCTAGGTTGGTCATGAATCATACCTGATGCATGGAACAATGATTATGCAACATGTGAGGGCAGCTAAACTAGTTATATTGGATATGATTTTTAGTGAATGCATGGGATATAAAATTCTAAATCATTGAAAATATCATTAGAAGCCTTTCTCCATAATTGTTCCACATGCCTCTAGGTCTTAGACATACATGTATGTCAAGCTAATGAGAGCTATCACCTAACATCAAAGGCATCCTATGTTCCCTTACTAACATGATGATGATCATATTTAGATTTCGTTGATGTCTCACACACCCATTCATGTGCAGCCCACAAAAAAACTTAAGATAATTAGTTTTGCTTATGCATATTGGACCCATGCATATTTGATCATGTGTAAGATAGCTCAATGGCTACAAGCAATAAAAACTACCTACTATGCTTCTACCTCTATGATACAATCAAAGCCACATGCATAAAATGGAATCATTCATCGTACGTAATCCATAGCCTTACCACTCCACTTGCATGTCAGATTAACATGGTTATCTTAGAGATTATGCAGAAGTGGTCAAAGGAACAACATTGGACGCATAAGATAAATAATCCCCACCATAATCTAATTTGTTGAGCCTTAACCATAGTTAACAAGTTTACTGAGTAGCTCAAGCATGATTATTCATTATCTTAACAAAATACAGGTTAGCACCAATATTGTGTAAGATCCACATATTCTAGTCATAAATAAAATTACATTTATGTGCCATTATTTTAACATGCATCTAGATAAAATTATCTCATAAATGCCACGATCATAGGTGAATATACTCATGTATAACAATCACATGCAACCCCTTTAATCATTCTCATAATGAGGAGACTCATGCAAATTTTTCCATAAGCTAAATGAATTTGAAATTGAGAGGGAGACGAGAGCAACCGGGGAGAGTAGAGGAAGCTAGGGTTTGAAACAGGGGGTGATAGAATTAACCTAGTAACCATGGAGGGACAAGGAGGAGGGAGCTCCACTCCCTCCTATAGTAACATGGTTTCGAATAAAGGTAGAGGGACAAGTCAGAACAAATAGAAAAATTCCATGGAGAAAGAGACAAACACCAGTGAGACACAAATGTCGGAAGGTAGCGGACTCCAGGAGGTGAACGGGACCCACGAGGGGGCTCGAGAAGAAGCCAAAGCAGGAGGCATAGGTCATAGGTCGAAGAGAAAAACTACAATGCGACACTACAAGCCCAAGTCTAATATCAAACCACGGGTGGTGCTAAATGATTTAGCTCTGCAAGAGCACAAATATCATATGGAAACCTATGCAGTCATATTCAAGTTCATGGGCATTTGGCCCATGGAGAAAGCACTATACACTTGGATAAGAAACACCTAGAAACTGAAAAGAGAAATAACTATACATTTGGGATCCAAGGGTTTCTTTACCGTGGTTTTCAAGAACCTGGAGGATAAAGACAAAATATTCGAAGGAGGACCTTACTTCTTTGTTGTCGTAGGTCTCTACATGTGACCTTGGATGATGAACTTTGTACTGGAGCGAGAAACATTCACATCAGTTCCAGTATGGATTAGACTATATTCCTTACCTTTATATTACTGGTTGTCGTAATCCATGAAAGCTATAGGTAATAAACTAGGACATTTCATAAATATATCAGAGGCAACCCTGCAAGGTAATTAAACATTCTTCGCTCACATATACGTAGAAATGGACTTATCGAGAGCACCCCCGGATGAGGTCATCCTGGAATTTTATGATGAGGAATGGGTTCAGGCAGTCGACTATGAACACATCCTGTTCAGATGCTGCAAATGTCATGAACATGGGCATCTCTTCTGAGAATGCCCACTCAACAAGAGAAAGAATAATCTAAAAGGCAACATAGATAAAAACCATGAAGGTTACACCATAGTTTTCGGCAAGGGGAAAGGAGGAGGAAAAAAACACCAAAGGAAACCCAGTGAGAACAACCTACCAAGTCACAACAACTTTGAGATTCTAGATGAGGGGGGAGAAAATTAGAAGAGTAAAGATATGGGGAACACCTCAACAAAAAGGGAAAGAGAGGATAACATGGACATCATACAGGAAGACAAAGAAAGGAAGGAGGGGCCACTAAACAATATAGGACTTGGAGAAGATCAAGACATGACCCTAAGCGAAGGAGGAGTGAAGGACCAAGACCTACAGGAGATCCTTGAGAGGGAGAATCTAGAACTAGAGTAGTTTCTAGAATAGGGAACAAACAAAGGGATTGACTCTCTGCCACGAGAGAAGTTTGACATAGTGCAACAACTCTACATCAGAAGATCGCAAACAAAGCATGCAGGAGTTAAATAGAATTATGATAGCTGGGAGAATAAATGGGTCAAACAGATGGAGATTACACTAGGATGCTCCACCAAAAATCTAGGCAAGAAACGAGGAATAAGAAGATAGAATGATCTCCTATTAGAATGTGGGAAACTCCTGATTCATTCAAGTAAGATGAAAGATCTTACTAGTTACTCTTTTACAAACACTTTATTACGGAGCTCACAACCTGGAACATTAGGGGGCTAGGTAGCAAAAGAAAGCAAAGAAATCTCGGTAATAGAATAAAGAAGAAAAACTGGACATGGTTTTCATGCGAGAAACCAAATGCTCAGTAGAAAAGATCAGGGACATTCACTGCAAATGGCTCAATAATTATGAGTACCTGGAGGTCAAACCTAACAATACAGTGGGGGAAATTCTTACCCTTTGGAATCCTCAGAAATTTCAGATCACAGATGCAGAAGCATCCCGAAATCACCTCTCTATTCTAATACAACCTCTGGGGGAAAAAGATTGTTACTTTACCACAAATTTCTATTCTCTTCAGCTACTTGAAGATAAACTAAAAATCCTCACCTCGCTAAAGGAACTAAGAGAAGATATCCAATCATCCCCTGGATTTGGGGGGGGGTGGACTTCAATATGATCAGATCACTTTCAGATGAAAAGGATTTAGCAGAATGTTGGGACAAAACTCACCCACATTCCAGAACTTCTTAGACAACATGAGACTGGTGAGCACAGAGACAATAAATGGCATATTCACTTGGAATAATAGGAGAGGGGGAACCACCTAAGTTGCATCGAAATTAAATCGCTTCATAGTTTCAGAGGACCTCCTTCTCTCGGGGCACTCCATGACTTTCTGTATTCTTCCTTTCGGTGGTTTGGATCACTGGCCTGTACAACTGAAAGCTTCCTTTATTGGAACCCCAAGAAACAAACCTTTCAAGTTCAAAAATTCTTGGCTCACTAATCCAAACTTTTCCAACATTCTGCTACATCCTTAGGGCACAAAAATGTTCATCATGCATCAACAACTCAAACATATCAAACAAGGACTCAAAGAATGGAACATAGATGAGTTTGGCAACATTTTCGCAGCCAAAAGAGAAGTGGAAAGTAAATTACAAGAGACTAATGAAATTCTCATCAAGGAAGGATTCACAAAGGAAAGGAAGGTATTGGCAGCCTCTCTACAGTAAGAATGGGACAAAATATGTTAGCAAGAGGAGATCTTCTGCAAACAAAAATCTAGAGTGAAGTGGATTAAAGAAGGGGAGAGAAACACTAGATTCTTCCATAAACCTACTATGAAACACAAGGCTCATAATAGAATAAAAAAACTCTTGGATCCATAAGGGAAGGAGTTGAAGACTCACAAGGAAATGGAATCAGTGTTGGTTCAACACTTCAAAAGTATAGCGGTGGAAACCTTGGTAGGCAGATCTCAATCCATTAAGAACTTCATTAAGAATATTCCCAAATTGGTGACCAGGGAAGATAACTATAATCTCAATAGGTCTGTTATGGATGAAGAGGTCAAATAAGTGATCAAAGAGATGCACAACGGGAAAGCTCTAGGCCCGGACAGTTTCAGTGTAGATTTCTTCAAAACATACTGGGAGATAGTCAAACATGACATTCTTGATGTGGTAGAGGACTCGAGAAAATCAAGAAAAGTTCTCAGAGAGATTAATTAATATTTCATATCTTTAATCCCTAAATAGGAAAACACCACAACACCAGAGAAATTTAGACCAATAACTCTTTGCAATGTGGTGTACAAAATCATTTCCAAATTTATTGCTAACAGACTCAAACCTCTACTCCCATCGCTAGTTCCAGAGGAGTAGAGTGGATATGTGGAAGTTAGACAAATCCTCAACAACATCATCCAAGCACATGAAGTGGTCCATTCCCTCAAGACTAATAAGCAAGCAGGAATGATAATAAAATTGGACATAGCGAAGGCCTATGATAAACTTAGATGGCAATATATAAAGGAAATCCTTAAAGCTTATGGCTTTGACTTTAACTGGATAAAGTGGGTCATGGCACTGGTCACCACTTCAAGTTGCTCTATCCTTCTCAACGGCTCACCATCCAGCACTTTCAGGCCTTCAAGAGGCCTTAGGCAAGGCCATCCTCTCTCTCCATTGCTCTTCATTCTTATGATGGAAGGATTAGGAAGAATGATCAATGCAGCCAAGAAGGAAGGAATAATCAAGGGGCTAAAACTGACTTAGAATGGGGATGCATTGACTCAACAACAATTTGTAGATGACACTATGCTACAAGGTACACTCACTGTCAAGGAAGAAAAAGCCTTCAAGAAAATCCTAAATGATTTGGCTCATGTTGCAGGCACAGAGGTAAGCCTTACAAAATCTAAAGTTTCTTTTTCAATAATGACATTTCAATCTAGAGACATCTCTCTAGAATTCTTGGTTTTCAATGAGAGAATATTCCCTCTAAATATTTGGGTATGCCTTTCACTGACAAACCACTGAGTAAGGAAGTATGGGAGGTAGTTACAAATAAGCTAAAGGACAAAGTCAACAACTGGACAAATAGATCCTTGAATTTAGTAGGAAGACTAGTTCTTACAAATGGGGTCCTTCAAACCATTCCAATATACATGTTCTCTGCCCTTCCAGTCCCTAAAGGAGTTTTACAGTAGATTAGGAACAGACAAAGGAACTTCCTTTGGGGTAAAGGGGAAGAGAAAAAGAAATTGGCCCTGGTAGCATGGGATAAATTCTGCAAACCCAAAACCCATGATTGTTTAGGTCTCCACAACCTAGACACCCTAAGCAAGGTCTTGGAGGCTAAACTTTGGTGGAGATGGCTAAAGGAGTCCAACAATCCATGGACCAAGTTATGGAAACAAAAGTATCCAACAAATTAGTAGGAAAAGGACCACATTTGTATGTCGCGGCACATCAAGGGTTCTCATATTTGGACAAGGCATGGGAGAACAAAACTTTAGTTCAAAATCACAACTTTTGGGAGATCAGAAATGGGAATCTGGCTTGGTTCTGGGAGGACAACTGGCAGCAGGAACATAATCTATGTAGAGATAGTCTAGACATCATAAAAAATGACATCCTTAATAAAGGTGTCAACATGGTAGGTGACATTTGTGACTAGTCAAGAGGGGAAGGGAAATGGAGATTCTAGAGGGTACCAAATTATAGTGCAGAGACCCCTTTGAGAACCCAAGCTAAAATTCTTGAAGAGATCTTGGAAAAGGGATAGATTTTAACATCAACTTCAGATTATCTTCTTAGATGGGGCAGAAATAATGAAGGCAGTTTCAACCTCAAAGAAGCCAAAAGAATTATCATAGGATTTGACTATTCAAATCTTGACAATACTTGGAAAAACATTTGGAGCAATCCTCACTGGATGAAAATCAAAATGTTCATATGGCTAGTTCAACATAAGAAGATTTTGGCCTCGGGAAATATTACAAAAAATGGTCTTGCAGGGCCTTTTAAGTGCCATTTATGTGGTCTACAGGAGGAGACCATGGACCACCTT
Source organism: Pinus taeda (assembly GCA_000404065.3). Lineage (NCBI taxonomy): Eukaryota > Viridiplantae > Streptophyta > Pinopsida > Pinales > Pinaceae > Pinus > Pinus taeda. The sequence continues at coordinate 20,127 of APFE030930906.1, forward strand.
CTAAGCATGTGTGAGTTCACCTCCTCCATCTGGAACTAGGTAGCCTCTATCTTCAACCATACAAACAGAAAGGAAAATGATATTACGGAAACTTTGAAGAATTGGAGGAAAGATTTTTCGGAAAATGAAATAGTCAATGTAGCTTGGAAACTAATCCCAGGATTCTTGATCTAGGATGTGTGGAAAGAACGCAACAACAGGATCTTCAAAAATAAATCAAGCTCAACTCACAGAATTATGGCTCAGATTCTAAATCAGTTAATAGAAACAGTTAAAATCTTTGTGAAGCAACCTCATGGGAAACCCCCTGTTCAAAGAGACATCCTCATCCTTGAACAATTAGGTTTTCAGTCTCATGGTACAAAAGATACCAATAAGAAAGAAAGGCAAAGAACAAATAAGAAAGCCTTCTAGCAACCTCCCCCTCATGTCTTCTTGAAACTAAACATTGATTGAGGTTCAAAAGGGAACCCGGGGGATGTAGGTTACCAAGGAGGCATAAGAGATGCAGAGGGCAATATCCAAATTATCTTTCACATTCATTTGGGGAGGGCCACCAACAATATGGAAAAACTCAGGGCCATTGAGGAAGGCTTAGAAATTTTGATAGACTACTATCTACACAATACAATTATAGAGGCCGACTCGGAATTAATGATTAATTCAGTTAAAGGAATAAGCATTATCTCAACACCCGATAAAGTTTCAAGGCACTGGAGACTTTCATAGGTGTTTCATAGTGTCCAATCACACCTCAGAGCACTTAGAACTCTGAGCTTTATTCATGTGCGTAGAGAATCCAACAGAGTGGTAGACAGGCTAGCCAATGAAGGAGTGATCTACACAAGAGACAACAAGTGCCTCAGGTGGGAGTCTGTTCAGACTGGATGGCTTCGCGAGGACTGTAGCACTCTGGCCTGTGAAGACTGGGAGCATTACCAAAACTCCTAGGGGAATCAGTAAACAAAAGTCTTAGATGACGAATGTTAAGGGCACAAATTGTAAAGAAGTTAAGTTTTGGGCCTTGCAAAGGAATGGAAGACAGAGGAATGATAGGCAGAGAAGGAAGAGCGTAAAACCAGAAACTGGCTCCAGAGTTTCTCCTCATAAAAGGGTGGTTTTATAAATGTCACCAAAGTTATCGGAAGCTCGATGGAGCCAGAAGTGGTTTCACCAAAAAGCCTCTGATGACACAAAAGGAGTTACACGTGGCTCTTGGTAGGTTGAGAATACTGCCTTGGTCAGACGAGTATCTCCCACGCATCTCTTCAACCAAACAAACATATCTGCTATCAAATTGGGTCGCATCAGATCTAGGGTTGAGAATGGTCATGCTTGTTGGTGGTGGGACCATGGTGGTTTTACTATAGTTCCTCGGGTTATCGGGCGCCCCCATTATCATAAGCGGTTTTTTGGAATTGCCTCCAATGCCACTGATCACGCAACATGTAGCTCCAGACAAATAAGGAATACAACCTTCATCGAGCGAGTAATTATCATGCATTTAGTCCAGCCAATGTCCATCATTGTCATCGGATCTAGTGGCAGTAGATCGAGGGCCGAGGTTGATCGAGTTGGTTGGTGGTGGGACCGTGATAGTTTTCCCACAGTTTCCCGCGTTATCAGACACCAGCTCAACCACGAGCAGATTTGTGGTAAATCCTTTGACCAAATGACTCATACCGCCCACTCCGGCGGGTAATCCTGGTGCAAATAGGTCAGCCGATATCCTTCAATACTGCTAATTTCCACAGAGAGGGATTGATGGCTGAGATTTGCAGTACTTGTTTTATCTGTATTTCTATTGGAGACACTCCTAATCTTTGTGGATTATAATGTGAGTGTGCATTGATTTAGTTGAATGGAAGGTCTAATTCTTGCTTGAGAAAAAAAAGAATTGGAAACTAAGAGGGAAGAAAACATCTTACAGAACATTCCACGCAAATGAATCCCACTAAAACATCACTTCAAGAGTGAAGCACCACCACCGAACCATGAATCACCTTAGATCCCCCCAAGCCAAGTTTCTTGCCATGGATCAATTGCCTCCAATTGATATATGCAATAGGTATTTAATACACTCTTTCATAATATAGTTTCCTTAAGCAACATCCTGCTTTTAGGAGGATTTTAAATCCAAATTCCTAGGCCTTTCTCTAAAAAGCTCGCTTTCATCTCTCGTAAAGCTTTTCCTCATAAAATCTTGTCTTTATCTCCTGCATAGCTTTTATGTTTTCTTCTCGATGGATATTTATCTCCAATTCATCCAATGGATATTTATTTCCAATCAATCCAGCTTATCTAGAATCACATCTAGAAGCTTTATTGTCAAAGATTTATCCTATCCCATTCCTCAATGGGATTTGGCAAGAATATCATATCTTCATATCTCACTTCTCCAAGTGATTTATTTATTAATTTCTTTAATAATATATTTTCTTTCCATATTACATATCACACCTACCTTTCTCGGCTTAGACTTTCAAAATTTGACACATAAGAGAGGGGTATTACATGTAAGAAGCAACTCCTATAAGCTCTTGATAAGATCAAGAAATAAGAAGAAATAAATATGGAGTTGGAAGAATAATAGAATACTAAATCAGCAGTTAATGAATCTTCATAAGCATGCAAATAATTTTGAAGAAATTTTAACCATCTATTATTCCTCGTAGGCTAAGATAATCTCCAAATATTACAACGAGTGACAAACATCAATAAAGGGAGCCACCATATTTGTGAAAGAAATACCTAACAACACTAAAGTGAAAGAGAAAATAATGCAACGTCAAGGAGATAAAAATCAATATAAATGTATGCATCCCCTAAAATGTTTTTATTGTCCTAATGCAGGGAACTTTGCGTCCTAGTTTCAAGAGAGGAAAAATATGTTCTAGAAACAAAGGCGGAATGCACTATTTCAATAACAACCATAAATTCATTAGAAGTAAAAGTTTAATAGACATGCACAAAGGGACTTTTCCCATAAAAGCAAATATTTTCAGTAGCCCAATATCATCAAGAGAGTGACAATTATTCCGAGAAATTGGACAGGCATCAGTTTTGGTAAGAAGAATAGTTCCTTTTCCTCCTTGAATAACGACGAATGCCATAGGCGTAAGAAGTATGCGAAGGAAGTAGATGGATGCAAATTCGGAAAGAAAACCTCTTTTTGGAACATTGCAAGCAGGATCGTAAGGAAAGAAAGCAAAGAGAACCGCATAGAAGTTGTTTCAACAATCATAAGAATGGCATATCAAATGGTGCATGGAGGCATGACAAAATAGTGTCTAGATTTGAAGATAATTAATAGATATTTTTCATATCATTATATGAAATTCCTGTAGTTGACCTCTTATATAACTTGCAATAGGAAAAGACTCTAATTAGTTAAAAGGAGGAGCATCGGCCCTGATAGGTCTCCAAAGGTATATAGTTACAAAGGCGAGAAAAAGGTAAATTATATATTGACTTTAATTGGTGCCAATAAGACGAATAAAAAAATTAGGGGCCTCGTAAAGTTTGTCACAGACCTGAAGGGGAAGGTTGCATCCCTTTCACAACACCCTTGAAAGTGGAATATTTCCCATTTCATTTCTTGGATCCTAGAACTCTAGACCGAGAGGCCCCTGGACTGAGTCTTGTGTTTAGAACTAAAGTTTATTTTTGTTAATTTTATAATGTTAGATATAGTACGAACCATTGAGGACGTGCCCATAATATTTAAGGATTTGATGAACTACAAGGAATTCCCATTTCTTTTCCGTGGTTTTTTTGAAAGCACATATGCATATGCTTTTTTTTTCTGGCCCAAAGGCATGTTTTTTGGCCCATAAGATAAAGGTTTTTCTAATCAAGATCTTAATAAATATTTAGAAATTTGTCTACTGTATCCCATCCCAATTCTTAGTTAGCACATACTCCAAAGGAAGAGATGGAGAAAAAAATGAGAAATTACATCATATGGGCACAAATAATTGAACCACCAATGGGACTACCACCGAGGGGACGGAGCATAAATATTGATGGAAAATGGAAACAACGTAGCGATCTAAGTGATATATTATTGTGCATTCTAGTTTTAAATATCGTCGATCAATAAGGAACCACTCATGGCAAGCTGCATTTTAAATCTCGGGTGTTCTTCTGGCCCTGACGCTACATTCAACAGACCATTCCATCGCCATCTTGATCCACAACGCCCCTTCTACCAAGGCCATAGTGAAAGCATGATATAGATTTTCCTTTGGTCAGGTCATCCAATAAAAAGAACCATCCATGCTGTGCCACGATAATCATATAATAGTTCGATAATGAAAAACCCTAATGATAATTGCAATATTTATTTTTTCCAAAAAAACATCTATATTTTATTATTATTATTTATTATATTATTAATATAAATATATATATATATTTTCTAACCAAATTGAAAACTTTAAGTATCCTCTTTAATTTTTCTATTGATGTACTACACAAATAAGAATGTAGTAATAGAATCATTGTCCTCTAGAATCAAGATATTATGGAGAGATTTATTTAAAATAGAACATGTATTACAACAATAATATTACAAAAAAAATAGTAACTCTTAATTCATTTCAAATTAATATGTTTATTTGAAAATTTTCTATTTAAATATCATTATTTCAATATAAAAATTTGAAATTTAGTTAAAACCAATATAGATTCATCTTAATTTTCAAATTAATATGTTTATTTGAAAATTTTCTATTTAAATATCATTATTTCAATATAAAAATTTGAAATTTAGTTAAAACCAATATAGATTCATCTTAATTTTGGATATACTAAGTATAAAGCATTAAAATTTGTATAAATATGGGAGTTCCAAATTTGAGGAAATATTCCTATCTCAAGTGATTTGATTGCCTTGAATTCTTGCTAGGTCAATAATTAAAGTGGATCTATACTAGTTTTGAGCAACACACTAATAAAACATTTTAACCTATTTTTTTCACTTATTTTATATAATAGATACTTCATTGAAATCAAAATATTTTATTGTTGCTTCCAAATATCTACATTAAAATGTTAATACATCATTCCTACTATATATATATGTTACATGCCAACTCCATATTAAATATTAAAGGAAGTATGGATCTCCCTTATACTTTGAATTAGAAAGTACATATTAATAAAATAAGAACATGATCTCTCTCTCTCTCTCGCTATATTATATTATATAATAATATAATATATATATATAAATATATAAAAATGATGTTAAACCCATTAGTGAACATTTATATTGAAATATTTCATTTAGAACTCACAAAATCTTTTAAGTAATTAATGTTTTTAAATGTTGAATGCAAAATTCATATTAAGAATCAAATAAATTACACATGGAAATGGAAATGAAAATATACTATAACTTAAGTTATTTTTTTCATATAAAATTGATATAAAATACAAAGAAATTGAAAAAGCAGTACATAGATCATACAAAAAAATTCATATAAAATTGATATAAAATATAAAGAAATTGAAAAGGCAGGTACATAGATCATACAAAAAAATAATTCATATATTTTGATTCAAAACCAAATTACATAATGCATATATAATTCTTATGAGATCCAATAGATTCCATACAATGAGATTGTTTGTTGACAAAATATCTCAACAACTAAACCAGCCAACAAACTAAATCTACATGTATACTTATCAAGCCTTATTCGCAAGTCCCCCCCTTAAAATTAAAATCAGAAAATCACAAGAATCACTAATTATATTTCACAAATAAGTCTCACATATGTTTGATATGGTGCTCACTAGCACTTCTACCCACTCTAAAATCTCAGGAAGAACACTTTTTCTCCACCAAAGTCTTAGAGCTTCATACTTGTATACAACTCTCCCTCACCATTGTTGACAAACTTGTAAGACCAGTGTAATGACAAACTCTGCTCGTAGGGGTTTCCATGGTAAAAAAATGTTAGGTAATGAAGCATTCTATGGACCTATCACCATTTGTTGAATATTTGTCTTTTGGATATCTACTAAGAAAGTGCTCTCGATACTAAATGTGTTCAAAATTTGATCATATAACTTGACCTATCTAATACACAAGGATATCATACTATAATTTATAGCCATCGTTTAACAACAATCAAACTAGTAATGTGTTTGAGGTTTCTAACTACTTATTTAAATTGTGCAACATTGTTCAATAATTAATTCTAGACTTTTTACAAACATAATGAAAAATGAATTAACAAAAACTAACTAACAAAGAAGCAAACAAATATTAATTGGGGTGAGACAAAGTGTCGTGTAGTCTAGATAGCACGGATGTTTTGGGTACAGAGGGCCATAGGTTCAAATCTTGTCACCTTGATGCGAAACTTAGTCAACCCCAATCATGCAAAACTTAGTCAATTCAAATACGAAAAAAGTCAATATGCACTATTGACATTTGAGAAGAAAAATAAAAATAAATAAATAAATGATACAGGGTGGGGTACCATAATTTTTTTTTCTTCATTAACGTCGATAGTGCATACTGGCTTTCAACGGCTAGTAGGCTAGCACTTTATGGAGACAATGGCAAGCAATTTCTCTCTATGAATCGACAAAACCCCATTAGCAGCTCCCTAGCTAGCAGTACATCCCGCAACATCAGTAGTGGTTTTTGCAGCAAGCAGATTTTGCAGATGTTGCCCAACCTACCCTCGCTGTTTTTCCCCTCCCCTCTCCATTTGCGACAGAGCAAGTAATTTTGAATCCCCAACACCAAGTTCCCTTTCACCAAAACAACCATAAGCATTAACACCAATAATAAAAAAACTATCCTATCTCATCGAAGCATAAACAAGTCTCCTCTTCCCTGCCTAGCATAAGCCAAAAGTTATTCATATATAAATGTTTAGATGTTTCATCTTCGTTCAATCCTTAATTTAAAATTTATCTCCTTAAAAAATAACTGTGTACTTGAACTCACATACCGAGTTAATGAGACTTAATATCTCTAATATAAAAACTCCAAATAAATTTAAAACATATTTCTTTCCATCGATTTGTACTTGAGCTCACATATTGAGTTAACCAGACTCAATATCTCTAACATAAAAACTCCAAATAAATATAAAACATGTTTGTGAAAATAATTTCGGCAAAATCACATAAAAAATCATTTTCCCTTGCAGAGCATGCCGAGAAGACTAAATATTATGTTTGTATTGAAGAGACTTGTGTTATTGCGAAAGTTGCGCAGTTTCACCATAAAAAATTTAGGGAAGCCTTTGAAATCGAAAAAAGACGTAATAATCTTAAATTGGATGACGGCTGGAAGATTGGTAGTTGCTAGATCCCAACCCTTTCTTCATAGTCTCTTCATCCTGTTCATCATTTTTTCCTTTCCTTGGCCTTTTGGTTTCTTAAGCTTTCCTTTGTCCTTTGTTATCTTCTATCTTCCCTTGATCAGGATTTAATTGTATTTATTTACTCTTTAATGAAATATTATTATAATTAGTAATAAATGAATTTTTCACCCTAGACCATTATATTATTAGTATTATCTTATTAATATATTTTTAACATTAAGTCACTTTCATTTTTAGAAATGAATTTACCGTTATAATAAAAGTTATAAAAATATCACTATTATCATTAACAATTATAAATAATAAAAATAGTAACAATAGTTAGTAATAATAATATTGGTCTTTTAATAGAATTATTCACATTATAAATTAGTAATATTGGATTATTTACCCTAGGCTAGTATTATTGGTAATATTAATTTGATGTTAATAATAATAATATTACTATTATTTTTTACCCTAGACTATTATTAATAATAGTAATAATATTTATTTGTGAAGTTAATAGTAATATTATTAACATCTATATAAAACAATGGTCACTTTAAATATGGGATTTACCCTAAGATTAAGAATTTTAATATTCGTATATTATTCTTATATTATTCTTAACAAAATTATTCTCTAATATTGATATTAATTATAAGAATAATAATATTAATTTAAATTAATAATATTATTGATAATATAGATTTATTTCAATAATTTATTTAAAATATTTTTTAACAACCTTGACACTTGCCCCTAGGCCCTAGTCAAATCTAGCCATTAGAAGTCTTTTTTATCCATTGTCAGTCAAATATAGCTATTGGAATGACCCGCCTTTCCTATTTAAGTTATCGCTCAGATTTGATCTTCAACTTGTCTTGACGATGAACCACACTGGTTATGTCACGCCGCCAAGCCCAGGGTAGTTTTTCAACCGTGCTAGGTGAGGTGCGGCACCACTAAACACTTTATTTTCACTAATACTTATGTTCGTGGACTATGCCTAACCACTTAATCCTACTTAGTTTGTGTTTCGCAACCAAGTATTATTAATCTTTCCTTTATACCAATGAAACCCATACACATTCATTAACATCAACAATTATACATGAAGAAACAATTGCATAGTATAAAGGGAGGGGTAACTCCCTGAAAAATGAGTCTACCCAACAATATATTATACATTCTTTCACAAGTTACAAGCTTTACAAGTATATTTGGAAACCCCAAGTTTCATACTTAGCCAAATTTACAATCTTCAGCAAAATTTGGTTACCTAGCTCGTCAGCACCTCCGCACGGTCGCCGCATGACTCACCAACCCTTCGTTCACTTTATCGCACGATCATGTTGTTTGCCGAACTTGGGCACGCCTCCAAGTGACCACACACGGGTGCTTCCACCCAAGACACACCTCCATTCACAATCTCAACACTTCACCAAGTCACCGTGCAAACTTGCACGATGGGCGGGTGCTCACTCGAGTCACCAAAGAACCCGTGCCAAGTTGTCACACAAACCAGGTGCTCACCAACGTTTCACTACTAGGCACCCCTACACATCATCTGGGTGCCACACACACCATGCATGCCTTCCTCCAACCGGCGAGCGACCCTACCTGCGCCCTTCACCCAAAACCAAGATAAGCGGTTCACCTTTGTGTGGCCCTGCCCAAGAACGAGCGCATCACCTAACCTGTGCCTCTCCTCTTCCTGTTGTGTCCACACCTTGTTCTGCACCTAAATTACATGTTTGAGCGATGAGCGATAAGTGAATGATGATGGAAATGCCTCCAATGCACCTCTAATATATATGCAAGGTAGGGCAAGGTCATAGCTACCCAGCCGACCTACCCATGCCCTCAAACATCAATACAAACACACTAAACTACATGTCGGCCTCCTTCTAAACGCGTTCACCCTCTATTGGCATCACATGTTTGTTGGTCGGCCCGTGGGTTGAGCCAACCGCTTCCCATGCTTATAAACAAACTCGCCCTTCTCTTCCTTGTGTGCATTATAACACATCTCCATCGCACATGAAGTCATGAGCTCGCACTTCATTCATCCTGTTATTTGTTTGACCTTCCACTCACAGGAGCACTCCACTCGGTCACAATCATTCATTAGTGGAACTGCAGGTCCTTACATCCTCCTCCACCTCAAGTCATTGTCATCCTCAATAATATACCATCTTGGTGGCCATCCACCAAGATCATCATCAATGTCTGTCTCATCCTCGGTCCATGATGTCAACTCCTCCACATACTGCAGACATCCCTGCAACATACGTAGAATTACCACCACCACCATGTGTCATCCTCATCCTGTGAATTGTTCTCCTCGTTTGCCTGATTCCAACATCTCTCTAGTACACTGCTAGCCCTCAAGACTTGAACTATTCGGGTGATCAGTCCAACTGCCATGCTCAAATCATAAGAATATCCATCCTTATTCCTTCGCCTGTCTATCTTGGATTATGCCACATCTTGGACTCACCAAGAATCTCTCCACCATGCTCAGGTCCATGGAAACTCCATCCTATCTGCAACATGTCATGATGCTTAATGCCAAGCCATCCCTGCATCATCTGTCATACCTGCTCAACCTGTTTTAAGGACTCACTACCATGAGTAGCTAAAAATGAGCCCCATCTTATTTCCCATCTAAGATGATGTGGAGGGAGTAGAGCTTGAAGGCTCACCCTCACTAATCAACTCAATCCATTTGTCAGGATCTTCTCTCACCATCCTCTGTAGATGAGTGACCCGATCCTCCTCCTGGACATTTGGCCTCACATATGCCTCATCATCATCCTTGAACACTTCTAGCTTTCTTGCCACACCTAAGATACTATTTGAAATTGTCCTAATGACCAATGACTGCTCGGTAAGCTTTGTCTCAACCATGGACAACCACTTACTCATATATTCCATCCGTTTCTCATCCTCCATTTGCATCACTGCCAACTTACAATCAAGCTTTTTCACTCCAATGGTTGGTACACCAATGGGTACATCTTCCCTTCCATCGTAAATGTATAGCTTCTTCAAATGTGGAACAATCATAGCATCAAAGAGTTTCATGAATTCCATTCACAGCACAACTTCATAGTCATCTATGTACACTATAGTTCCCTGTCCACTCACCAAGTGTTGTGTCCACCTATTCAGCTACACAAAGAACATCATCAGGAGGATAATTGACTGTCTTCATATGTGCCTTTACCGGTACAAATTTCAGCCTAATTCTTCTCGCAGTATCTTCTCCCATGAAGTTGTGAGAGGCCCCACTATCCACCATAGTGAGTATGTAAGCATCTCCAATCTTAATCCGAACATACTCCAACTTGTTCCTCTCAGGATCCCTACGAGAGATCACCTCTGTAGCAGTAGCAGCACCAAGTATCTGCATCATCCCCACAGAAGCTTCTTCATTCTTTGCATTATATTATACAATTGTAGCCCCTTTTGGTCTAGAAGGACAATTCTTCACCGTATGTGGTTCAACACATATCCAAGACTTCAATGGTTTCTTTGTCTTCGACTTATCATCTGATTTCGAAGCATCCTCTTTCTTCTTCTCTTTTGGCTTATCAAACTTCTTCTTTCTATCATCAGAAGTCTCATCATAATGCTCCACCAACCTGTCCATGGCAGCAAAAGCTTCTTCAAGTGTTCTAATCCTCTGCCTCTTCACTTCATTGCGTGCCCAAGGCTTCAATCCAATAATGAAATTGAACACCTTGTCCCTCTCTGCCATGTCAGGAAGTTCCAGAACCACACTTGCAAACTCTTGCTAATATGTCTGAAGGTTCCATGTCTACTTTATGAACTTTATCCTCATCCTTGCTTCCCACGTTTCATATTGAGGACTGAAATGGGTCTGCAAACCTTTCTTCATTTCGTCCCACGAAGTAATGTCACCAGCACTGCCATTGACAATCTGATCCATCCATCTTCACCACCAAATGTTAGCATCATTTGTCAAGAACTCAGCAGCAACCTTGACCTTTGTCTCATCATCAGATAGACCCAATCATTCCAAGTATTGCTCCATGTCCCATAGAAAGTTGTCAAGAGTCTTTGCACTCCTTGTACCACCGTAAGATTCTAGTTCCTTGACTTTCACATGAGGTACTCCTCCACCTGAGTTATACCTCACGACCTTCTTCAACACCGCGATCTCATCTCTGGCCTCGTCAAGAGATTTCTGCAAGTCCACGATCTCTGCAAGACCTTGGTCTCTTGCCTCTTCAACCTTCTTGACCCTTACTTCAAGTTGTGTACACATAAGATCAATGTACTCATGTCGAGTACGGAGTTCCTCGAGCTCTTCCTTCATCTTCAAATCGGCTTCTTGATCTCTCTCGAACAATTCCATCTTCTTAGTCTAGAAGGCTTCCATGTCTTCCATCTTCTCTAACACCTTTTCAATGAACGCAATAGTAGTGTCCTTCGCACCATGGCTAGACCCAACCTGAGATTTAGCTGCCATTGCTAATAGCCTCCTTATTCTTTGCAATCTAGTTTCGACCATACAACATATTCACCAAGATGCCTACAACCTGAACCAACACTTATTCCACTTATGTGAAATAGCTTCCTTCACCTCCAAGTACCTGCTTCAGTGTCTTCAATTTCCAAGCTTCCAAGTGTAGATACACTTGCACCTCCTCACAAGTGACCTTGCTCTAACACCAGCTCCAACCGAGCTCTGATACCAACTCACGATAGTCTAGTGGGATCAGCACCTCTTCATCAACCTGGATATCAGCTCTGATACCAACTATCACGCCCCCAAGCCCACAGTAGTCTTTCAACTGTGTTAGGCAAGGTGCGGCACCACTGAACACTTTCTTTTCACTAATACTTATATTCGTGGACTACGCCTAACCACTTACTCCTACTCATTTTGTGTTTCGCAACCAAGTATTATTAATGTTTCCTTTATACCAATGAACACCCATACACATTCATTAACATTAGCAATTATATATGAAGAACACAATTGCATAGTATAAAGGGAGGGGCAACTCCTTGAACAATGAGTCTACATAACAATATATTATACAATATTTTACAGGTTACAAGCTTTACAAGTATACTTGGAAACCCCAAGTTTCATACTTAGCCAAATTTACAATCTTTAGCAAAATCCAGTTGCCTAGCTCGTCGGCACCTCCGCACGGTCGCCGCACAACTCACCAACCTCTCGTTCACCTTGTCGCACAATCGTGCTATTTTCCCAACATGGGCCGGCCTCCAAGTCATCACACATGGGCGCCTCCACCCGAGACACACCTCCGTTCACAATCTCAACACTTCACCAAGTCACCGTGCACACTTGCACGATGGGCGGGCGCTCACCCAATTCACCCATGAACCCGTGCCAAGTTGTCGCACAAACCGGGCGCTCACCAACGTTTCACCATCGGGCGCTCCTGCACATCATCGGGTTCCACACACACTGTGCACGCCTTCCTCCAACCGGCGAGTGACCCTGCCCGCGCCCTTCACTGAAAACCAGGATAAGCGGTTGACCTTCGTGCGGCCCTGCCCAACAATAGGCGCATCACCCAGCCTGCGCCTTTCATCTTCTTGCTGCGTCCACACCTTGTTCTGCGCCTGCTTTACATGTTTGAGTGATGAGCGATGAGTGAATGATGATGGAAATGCCTCCAACGCACCTCCAATATATATGCAAGGTAGGGCGAGGTCATAGCTACCCAGCCGACCTGCCCACGCCCTCAAACATCAACGCAAACACACTAAACTACATGTCAGCGTCCTTCCAAACGCGTTCACCCTCCGTCGGCTTCACATGTTTGTTGGTTGGCCCGTGGGTTGAGCCAACCGCCCCCTACGGCTATAAACTAGCTTGCGCTCCTCTTCCTTGTGCGCATTATAACACATCTCCATCGCACATGAAGCCGTGAGCTCGCACTTCATTCAACTTGTTGTTCGTTCGACCTTCAACCCGTAGTCGCACTCCACCGTGTCGCGGTCGTTCATCGATGGAATTGCAGGTCCTTACAGGTTAGTTTGAAACGCGTGGATAAATGATTTTTTATATAATTTTTCGGAAACTATTTTCACAAATATTTTATGGATCATAGAAGTCTCAACTCTTTAAAATTTTAAAACATATTTCATTCACTTAACTAGGGATTTTCATGAAAACTATTCTCCTGGCCAAACTTTGATTAGTAAATGAGAAGATTTGTATATACAAAAATGATGGGCTACCTGCTTCAGTAAGGAAGGACGATCCACTTCAACAAACTCTTAAAATAAGTAATGAGAGGGCTTCACTCTTCCATGTGATCTATCAGATGGACAACCTGCCGTAGCTCGTCTTCTTCAAAGACAGTGGTTCGTGCTAATAAAATACAACATTGCGGTCCCAACCAATAAAAACGGGCCATCCCCCTCTTTCGGCACATTGACTCTCTCTAGTCTGTGACTCTCTATGCGTGCTTAGAGATGTGACTGCACGTTATTCAACAGACTCCTCTGCATGCAAATACACATTGTAACCCTGTGAAGATGCCATGCACTCAGAGTAAGGTTGTTGCAGGAGGTTTCTTTACACTTAAAAATACTCTTCAGCAAACCCCTCACGCAGTCATACACGCAACACAAAAGAAACACGACGTTATTCTAATTCTACATATGTACATATGACTAGTTTTCATGCCTTTGATATCTTCGCGGCCTTCCTATGAGGGAATTAAGTCAAAACAGATTCTGATACCAAGAACGTACGCATAAAATAATTAGTATATTTTCGTTCAAGACTAAATTACATCTCATATATAGTTTTTATGAGATCCAGCAGATTTTAAAGGTGGATAATTGTTATGAGATCCAACAGATTTTGAACGTGGATAATTGTTTGTTAAAAAAATAGGCTAATAACATAATGAACTCACGAACCAAATCTATTTATATAAAAATTATTTAAACAAATTTCCAGATTCCGACCAAAGATAACTTATTAAATTTTAATATGATTTCTTTATCTACAAATCAAACGGCCACTAACCTTATTAGAATCAAATCATTTAGTTTCAAATCATTTGATCTAGTTTTAACGTGGTTTCAAACTGACAAAATGAAATCCTTATCCGTTAAAATCAGAAATCCTAACGCATTTGGAAAGCCTGCCAATGAGACAATGGAAGGCCTTGCTCGCCAACAGGACGTTCGTGAGAACATCGCTGATAAGCAGAGCATTCCGATAATCCAAATCTACAATCGGGTTATAGTCAGATTTACATTTCTCTATCTTTTAATTAATGAAAATAAAATACTATAATAAATAATTTTATCAAGTTGTAATTCTGAAATTTTCGGTTAGCCTGAATCTACAAACAGGGTATAGTCATAGTTAAAACTCTAGATGAATTATTTTCTATTTTTCAATAAATCTGGTTACAGTCAGATTTCAATTTCTAGAATTTTTAATTTTTCCAAAGAAAAAATAGAAGTTTTTACAACCAAAATAAAAAGTTACACAGTATATACCGAAGCATTCATTTTTCTGTATGATTTGGGAATCATAGAGCTCAGAAAAAACCACTGATCTCATCCAGGGGCCTCCTCATATACGAAGAATTGTAGATGCATAGCATATACGATATTTAGGCCTGTGCCTGTTGAGATGGCGAGCAAAAAAACAAAAACCATAAAACTTCAAGAAAAAGTGTTCCACAAACAGGAGCAACTGAGATGACATTATGGGGGGAATCATGTTTTCCTCCCCTTTTTTTTCTTGACCTTGCGTCACTCTCCTTGGGACGGTATCATGGGAACAAGTTGAAGTGGATTTTCATTGCCAGGTCGGGCGATTTCCTTGTCTGAGTTAGAGGTGTCTGATGTGTGTTGCCTTTTTGTTCCACTGATTTCTATTGAATTTGAATTCTTTCCTGGTTGCGATTCCATAGGATCTTGTGGAGATGTGTTCTGAGTTTATATTTGGTTGTTCTCATTTGAGATGGGTTCTTCCTCCTCATAATCTTCCTCCTCTTCCAGGTCTGGTGGGGGAAATTCCATCCCTTTTGATGTTTGCCGGCTTTCTTCTTTCTGCCGCGGTCCTTTTTATATTCTCTGGATGCATTTTGAAGGTATCCAATTTGCGGGCAAATTCTGCAATATCTCTACTTTATAATTAATGAAAATAAAATAATCCAATAAACTTTATAATTAATGAAAATCAAATAATCCAATAAATAATTTTATCGAATCGAAGTTGTAATTGGGAAACCTTCCGTTAACCTGAATGTACAAACAAGGTATAGTCATACTTAAAATATCTACATAAATTCTTCTCTATTTTTCAATCCAGTGGAGTAGCCCCATAGTTGTACTACAAGTTTTTCAGTTAGTGAAAACGAAACATTGTAATCACCAAGTTTATCGCGCTGTGATTATGGTTCTGCATTTAGCGTTATTTCAATTTTCATTGCATTGCATTTAGCAGTAGCAAAGTTTTGGTAAGGAAATATCGTTGTTTGACGCGCACTAAATGAGGCAGGTTTCCTTCTCACTTTCAGCTGCCATGTGAAATGTACTTTGCTTGTAATGTATTTTCTTATGATTTTAGGGGTTAAAGTTTAAAGATGGTTTAATTATATTTTTTGAAAGAAATATTGGTTAATTTTTAAAATTTTGTTCACTAAATAGACATCGAAATTTTATAAGGAATATATCATATTAAAAATTTCAACTTGTTATAAAAATAGTTCAACTAATTTGTTCTTAAAATGTTAAGAACTATTAAAATTACACAAACTTTATAGATTTTAAGATAAATTACTATAGTTTTTGGTTAAATGTATTTTTGTGGTTGTGGTTAATCGTTTGAGACATGGCTATGTTTTTCCAGAGCAAGTGGTCCAAACACAACTGAATCACAGCGGTTTCAGCTTCATCTATGTCTGAATGTGGAGGGATTGAACGACATTGGGAAAGGCAAAAATTCAAGATAAGCCAGGTTGGCCAGAGACAAATTGTTGAGAAGAAACCCTAATTGCTGAGGTTGGGGCCCTTGAGACCGGAGGCTGTATACAAAAATCCACCCCAACAAGTTTGGACATCTCTATATTTTCCTTGAGAACATCTTAGCTTCAGTATGATGTGTAATTATATACTAACATAAATCTTGAAATCATCTAAGGCCATGAAAAGTATGAAGAGAAAAAACATGAACTACAAATGATATATGTATTGTTTATGGTTTCGACCGGGATGACTTGTTATTGAAATCTTTCCGAATAAAAACCTCGATGCTCTAATTGTGTTATCCGCTTGGGTAGTTGTTAGGTATGTAATTTTTCTATCGTGTTGAAATGTTAAAAAAAAATAGTTATATAATAATATATAATTAATTTTAAAATAAAAATAAATTTTAGATGGATGTTATTGTGATTCATGATAATGCTAAGATTTTTTTGGAAAAATTATATAGAGAACATATGGGTGATGCTTTTTTCGAACCCTCAATGTAGATTCATCATGAGGAGGATGAGGATAAAGAGAAAGATCAACATACCACTAATATATATCTCATTGATGCAATGATAATAAGATAAAAGGTAACTTAGTTTTTAGTTATTTTTGAATTTTATTTTAAATTTATTCTATTTTCTATTTTAACTATTTTGAAAAAATTATAGGACTATATATTATTTTAAATTATTCAAAAATACTTATATGCCTCTAAGAGTTTTTATTCTTTTATTATATCAAACCTCCTAATTTCTAATATTTTATCATATATTCTATTAATGTATTATATTAATTTTAAACAACGATTGAAAAAATAATATTTTTCTAATAAGAAAGGAAACATATATAATAAAAATATTATTAATAAAGGGCTAATAAACAAAAGATATTATTAATAGTAATTCAATAGTAATAATAATACTATCATCTATTATGCGATATCATGACTGAAATACCCACCCACCATGAAACAAGAAGGAAACAAAGGGGGCTAAGAACACAAAGAAGAGACCCACGAGTTGCTTAGCATCCATCCGTCGTCCCTATTAAGAGTCTTACTCCTCTTTTCAATTTCAATGGATTTTCTTAAATTTCAGTGATGGAAATGATCAACCTTCACAGGGACCTTAGAATCCTCTAAGGAAATATGATGCTTCGTTATTCAATGTGTTCTGTTAGAGTAGAGGAGTGGGAGCTATAGTGTCAAAGGTCCATTGCATGCTCCTACATCCTTTGATAAATGGAATGACCCATCTCTGCAATGTAGGGGGTTCCACAAGAACAAGGAATTAAATAAACACCCTTGAAGCATTTGCAATCAATAGGGTCTTTAATAGACCTTAAAGAGTTACGAATGGTTTTCAATGGTCTAAAGGTGGAGCCAACCTTTTGCTTCATCAGAATCCTAGGAATTTTGTTAGTCATTACTTGGATAAAGGGATGTTGGACACTAGAGGACACCTCGACCTCTTTCTTAGTTCTAGGTCCCACACTAGATTTTAAAAAGGATCAGGAACCTTGGAAATTATTATAACCATTCTTCTTGAAGACGTTTAAGAGTTTTCTTATCCATGAGATGGTCTTAATCAGAAATCGTTAAAGCCTTAGTATCTAGAGTGTTGAGAAACCCTAGTTTCTGGGCTAGAAAATGATGAGATTTAGCATGAAGATACTACTCACTATGGGTTTACTTACGAAAAGCTAGTGGGATAAAGAACCATCATCTTCCTGTGAGATAAAGACATAAAGGAAGGGCAAGCTTCCATTAACCTCATATTCCATGGTAAAATTAATGGAACCAAATTGATTTTTAAGATTCTCCAAAAACCAAGCCAATTTTCCCTGACCATGGGGCCATAAGTTGAAGGTATCATCAACAAACATTTTCCAAAATTTTGGTTTCAATCTAGGAGAAGCTAAAGCCCTAAATTCGAAATCTTCCATAAAGAGGCTAGCAACCACTGGAGAGAGGGGAGAACCTATCACTACTCTACATGTTTTCTCATAGAATTTTATTTCAAAACTAAAGAAGGTTGACGTAAGGAAAATCTCTACAAGCTTAGTAGTATCAAGAACCATTATATGGTTGGTAACATCAATCACCTCCTTAATATGAATGTTAGTGCAAAGAGAAACAATATCAAAACTAACCATAAAATCTTCAGGCTCAAACTTTACATTCAACAACTCATTTCGAAATTAACAAAATAAATACACTTACCTACTAACTTCTGCGCTAAATGCCTAGTGAGGAGATACAAAGGCCCACCTATTATTAAAATCACAATGATATGTAATTAATATATATATTAGATGCTAAATTTTATACTAGTCACAATTATTAATGTGCTTGTAATGGTTTATGGTTAGTACCATTTTTTTGTTATTAATTACATCAATATGTGTCTCCCTATTGAAATTGGCTACTTTAATAATTTTGTTAATTAAAAATTTTGATCTAATTATGGAAATTTAAAGATGCTAATATATTCTCATCATCACTACTAGATCAATGGACACAATTCACACAACTAACTTCCTTACATATTTAAATCATGTGTTTAAACCATGTTTAAATTAATTTTTTATCAAATCATGATTACAAATATATTGTGCCTCTCGTTTATCAACAAAATGAAATTAAAAATAAAAATTATTAAATTCACACTCAAATGTGGGCGCATTGATTATGAAACATGTGTTGTGCATTAATGTGTAACATGTGTGAGTGTGTTACATTTCGAAATGTATGTTCGTGGTTCGATTCGTTGGCCTTCCATCCGTCCAATTCATCTTCCCTTCAACGAGGATTTAGTAATAAATTACTTTTTAAATACAACCTATGTAGTGCTGATTTCGTAGCTTTTCCAGTCATCAATTCTCCCAATGATTCCTAATTTTTATTTTAAGTGGTTTTATGTTTTAATGTCATCTCATAAGAGATTTATTGTCGCTTCATTTCTCATATTTTTGTTCCTAATTTTTATGTTCATAGGTTTTATGTTGGAGTATAATATGTTTATATAGTCATTTTCATTTTGTTGTTTTATGCAGAGATTTATTTACTTCCATATGCTTTCATAGTCTCGAGAGATGCATGCAAAAAACTATTGAAAATCAACTAAAGAACATTTTCAAGCATGAAATGGAAACCGAGAGGTTGGAAACGTGAAAGGAGGGTCACTATTATATAAGCAATATAAAAACTTCTCCAACAAATGCATGGATTTTGTTACGGTTCAATATGCTATTCTATTTCATTTTATCCTTTCATATATGTTATTCTATTTCATTTTGATCTTAAAATAGAAAACATCATATTATGTGTGTCTTTTTTTAGTTAATGTAGGTGATCCAAGTGGATATTGGTGGCCACCTGCTTATTCCACTAGGACTCTCACCATTGTTTCTTTTAGTTTTTTAGTTTCCTTAATTGTAGCACAGTTCACTATTTTTGGTAGTTTTTTGGGTCCTGAATTTCTAAAGCTATTTTGAGGCCCTAAACGACATTTCTTTGGCAAAATTTTAAATTTGAACACCTCAGTAGTTGTATTCTTTGGAGAGATCTTTCCAACGAGGTACCATATGAGTGAAATGGAGATAATAAGACCCAGTTACAACCCCAGGAAGTTGGATGCCTAACTAACCCCAACGGGTCCCATAAACTCTTGTTGTTACATCTCCTCGAGGTACGGTTTTGGTTCTTTAGGGTTTTCTCTTATTGTTAAATAATAATAGAACCCTTCAGCCTCATTGAAACTCAGTTCAGAGACATGTAGCCACCACATCTCTTCTCAGAGATAAGCTACTATCATCTGAGCTATTTTATTTCCATTTTGTTTGTAAGTATAGTTCAGTATTTTTCTATTAATGAAAGGAAGTCTTTTTCTACTGCATATCTATGTTTATTAGTATATATGTAAGTTATTGCATCACTATTTAAGTTTGTATCAGTGGTAACAGAGCGGTTTGATCTTTCTCTATTTTTCTTTTCATGTCCCCAACAAGGTCAGAGCATAAGGAGCTAGGGCTCAATCTGGTTGAACCATTGTAGGATGAACCTCACAAAAATTGACGACCTCCCTTTCTAGAAGAAAAGAAAGATGAGAGCATAGGAGATCCTTTCAAAATATTGCTCGAAGAAACCCTTGAGTGACAGAGGGACGCAATGATGGATAACTTTGCCCAGATCCTTACATGACTAACTAGAGGCGATGCATCCTCATCCAACAACCACTCTAGTAGTGCCACTCCTTTTAAGGTAAAGTTAACTTCGATATTTCCATATTCAAAGGCCTCATAGATTCAGACGTCGTAGATAAATGGTTAAATCTATTGGAAGGATATGTTTTAGATCATGAATTTTCTAATCGGGAAAAGATTATGTTTTCACTTCTCAAAGCCACCCCACATGTCAAGGATTGTTGGGAAACCTACTATTAACAAAAGGATGAGAGTGAACCCTCACTGTTTTCAGTTGCAACCACTTGAAATTCTTTCCAATATGCCATCAAGAAATAGTATTACCCTATCGGAAGCTATGAAGATAAATACATAGAGTGGACCACAGTACGGAAAGGAAGAGATGAAGATATGTAAGAGTTAACAAATAATTTCCATACACTTTGCATGAAGCTAGATATCAAGGATACTGAGTGAAATTTGGTGCTAAAGTACCGCAGTTATCTACATAGGTACATCCAAGGCAAGATGGATTTCCTAGATATTTGCTCGCTCGGCATGATGTATTGGTATGGTGTGAATATTGAGCAGAAGTTTAAACAGAAGAAGCACGACTTTGGATCTATGAATCCAAAGCAAGGAAAAGGTTCCCCCAAACCACAAAACAAGAAACCAAGCCAAGTTGGGACTACCCAGGACAAGCCGCTAAAGCCACAGGTAAAGAAAAACACCATGAAGATGAAGAAGGATATGGGAAATGGTGTGAAGTTCATATGAGCTCCACTCACAATATAAGTGAGTGTCAGGCCAAGTAGCCACTTGTGGCTGAGCTGAAGGCTTCTGAAGCAGACGCATGTTCCAACTCTGAATTAGAACTTGATAAGAGGACTGACAAAGGGGAGTAGATCATTGATGCAAAGCCTAGTACCACTTTGGCCAACTCAAAGATCCAGAAAATTGAGCCTGGAGATCCAGAGGAGTGGGAACACCTCTTCGACTCATAGATGTGGGTGAAGGGTTCTCCACTGCAGTTCATTATCAACAACGAGAGCTAAAAGAACCTCATTTTAGTAGAAGTCGTGAAGTGGCTAGGCCTAAAGACTTCAACTCATTCGTAACTGTACACCATCGGGTGGCTTCACCAAGGACAAGATCTTCATGTCAGTAAGCAATGTCACCTTCCCTATAACATCAACCCCTTCATGGATGAGGTATTGTGTGACGTTGCTTCTCTTGAAGTTTCTGATGTATTTTTAGGACAAACATACTTGTGGAAGCAACATGCTTTGTATGTGTCTAGACCTCGCTCTGTGATTATTACTTTGGCAAATAAGTTGTACAAGATAACGGAGGTATCCCTGCCTACCGCTATCTCTTTGATCACTACAAAGCAATGTAGTAAGATCATTTCCCAAACCATGAAATTCATTTTCCTTATGACTCACCCCCAAGGCAAGAAGAAGGTTGTTTCCACCACTTCTAGGCACGACTCCTCTACACAGCAATAACAGATGGACAAGGTCATGGTGGAGTACATGAACATTTTCTCCTCACCCATAGGGGTACCTCCGCACTGTCAAGTCAAGCACTCCATCGATCTGAACCTGGGCGCACCACTACCCAATGGATCAATCTATTGACACTATGTTCTGGAGTATGGTGAGATCAAGAGGTATATTCAAGAAATACTACAGAAAGGGAACATCAGGCCAAGCTCATCACCCTCTAGGAGCTCAATTGTATTGGTGCAGAAAAAGGATGGGACCTGGAAACTCTGTATTGACTATCGGGCAGTGAACAAGATCACTGTCTAGAATAGGTACCCACTACCATGGATTGATGACCTTCTGGACTAGCTCAAGGGAGCCAAATATTTCAGCAAGATTGAATTGAAATTAGGTTATTAGCAGGTGCCTATCGAACCCTCTGATATCTGGAAGACTGCCTTCAAATCTAAGGAGGGCCTTTTTGAATGGTTGGTCATGCCATTCGGATTAACGAATTCCCTTGCAGCCTTCATGAGATTGATGGACAACATCTTGTGTCCCTTCACTAATGCATTCGTGGCAGTGTATTTAGATGACATGTTGATCTTCATCTAGGTTTGAGAAGAGAATCTCCACCATATTGGATAAGTCCTTCAAACCCTTTGACAACACAAGTTGTGTGCTAAACTGGAGAAATGTACCTTTGGACTGACCCAAGTTCAATATCTGGGGTAACTCATTGATGATCATGGTGTACACGTGGGCCAATCCAAGATAAAAGTCATTTTGGATTGGCCAGCCCCAACCACTTTAACAGAGCTCTGTAGCTTTTTTGGTCTTGCTAATTTCTACCATAGGTTCGTGTTAGGGTTCTCTCATATCACTTGCCTTCAAGCGAAGTCACCAGGGATGGAGCGAAAGCTAAGTTATTTTGGTCAGAAACCGAGCAACGAATGTTCTCCCAGTTGAAGAAGCATCTCTATTCTGCACCGATGCGCACATTACTAGACCTGCAACAACCATTTGAGATTGAGACAGATGCCTCTAACTATGCTATTGGTTCAGTTCTTACTCAACATGGGCATCCAGTGACTTACCACACTGAGACACTTTCAGACACAGTCCGAAAGTACCACACTTATGACAAAGAAATGTATTCCATTATGCAGATCTAATGTCAATGGAACCATTACATTTTGGGGAAGGAAACAACCATCCACATATAGCATTGGTCTCTATAGTTCATACAGACATAAGGGAAGTTGTAGAATGATTATCATAAAAAATGGTCCACCTATCTGCAATAGTTCCATTTGAAAATTAAGTATAAGAAGGGCATCACCAATAATGTCGCTAATTGCCTCAACCTACCACTGGTCATAGAGCTAATCACTGTGCTACACTCTTGTGGGCACAAGACATCGGGGTGGCCGCATCTTTACAAGAATGATCCAGAATTTGGAAACATATACCGGACAATCCTGGAATGGAAAAATGTTCTAAATTTCGACCTTCATGATGCACTATTGTGCCAATTGGGATACATATGTGTTCCCTCAAGTGAACATGCCGAGATTATTTGGGAGGCGCATTATAGTTGGGTCACTCGACGTTTTAGAGTAGAGAAAACTGTGGCAGTATTGCAGAAGTATTTTTATTAGCCAAAAATTCGTCAACATGTTTAGAAGTACATTAGATCCTGCACCACCTGAGCCGTTGCCAAACCAACCATCAAGAAGCTAGGCCTATATATTCCTCTACCTACTCGTAGTCAACCTTGGGAATCTATCTCCTTGGATTATATGTTGGGACTTCCTTCTACTAAGCATGATAAAATTGTTGTTTTTGTTGTTGACGACAAATTCTCTAAGATGGTCGTCATGGTGGTCTAAAATAAGAGTATGACAGTAGAGGCCACTACTAAGCTCTTCTTTGAGTGAGTTTGGGTACAGTTTGGGATCCCATAATAAATTATCTCAGATTAGGACAACATATTCCTGAGTGCACTTTGGTCAAGTTTGTAGTCGATGCTGGATAAAAAAACTCACTAACTCCATGACATTCCATCCCCAAACTGACAGCTAAATAGAGGTTGTGAACATGATTATCCTACACATTCTGTGCATGTAGAACTCGAAGCATCCACACACATGGGATGAAAGTCTCCCCTATGTACAACACAACTATGACAGATCTCTTGACATCTCAACAGGACACAACCCCTTTCAGGTAGGGTTGGGATTTCAGCTATTATGTCCCATTGATGTGGCCATGCCATTTGTAGCCACTTAGGTAGATTCAGGTCACATGCAGTCTAAAGCTGAAAGGGCTAAAAACTTCATTCAACACATTCAACACATTTGACAATAGGTCCACGATATATTGGGCAGATCAAATGCTAAGTACAAGCAGTGTGATCCAGGTGGGTGACAAAGTTTGGCTACATTTGCAGAAGGAGCACCTTTCTACACCCCATCGCAAGATTCAGTCACTCCGATATGGGCCATACACCATCACCAAGGCTATCGGGGACAATGCCTTCGAGCTCAGCATCCCACCATTACTTGGTATGCACCCAATTTTCAATGTAGATCACCTTCTGCCATACTTTCCACCATTGTTAGACACATCTAACATTGAGGAACAACTCACACCAACATATCTGAACCTGGACTACATGGAACTTTCCACAAATGATTAGGTGATGGATACACAGATCAAGAACCCTCGACAACATAGGATACAACTATATCGAGTTGTCAAAGCAAGCTAACTCCTTCACCAAGGCAAATGGCTCACTGGGGACCATGTTGAATAGATGTTTCCTCATCTATTGGAGGAACCTAACACAATAGGGCCATCTTTTCCTAACGGGGGAGGACTGCTCCAGGTGGATATTGGTGGCCACTCGCCTACTCCACTTGGACCCTCACCATTTTTGCTTTCAATTTTTCAGTTTCCTTAATTGTAGTACAATTTATTATTTTTCGCAACTTTTGGGTCCTAAACTTCTAGAGCTGTTTTTAGGCCCTAAATGACATTTTTTTTGGAAAAAATCCTCTAGGGATTACATGTGTAATCATTTCAACAATTGTATTCCTCAGAGATATCTTTCCAAAGAGGTATCATATGTGATAAAAAAAGATAATAGAACCAAGTTACGACCCTGTGAAGTTGGTTGCCCAACTAACCCCAACAGGGACCATAAAATCTTGGTGTTACATCTCCTCGAATTAGTGTTTTGGTTTTTTAGGGTTTTATCTTATTGTTTAATAATAAAAAGAGCCCTTGAGCCTCATCATAACTTAGTTCTCAGGCATGTAGCCATGACATCTCTTCTCATAGATAAGCTACCATCGCCCGATCTATCTTACTTCTATTCTGTTTATAAGCATATTTCAATATTTTTGTATTAACGAAAGAAAGTGTCCGTCTCTTGCATCTCTGTATTTATGAATATATCTGTAAGTTGTTGTGTTACTATTTAAGTTTTTATCGTTAGGACTCATCAACAATAATAATAATGTATATGGTATGCAAAGTGTGTGATATGGTTAGACCACTCAATGGAAAAGAGTCCTTGGCATTTGGTTTTGGCAGCTAGAAAGGGCTCTATCTGCTATTTTTTTTATGATTAGGGTTTTTGTGCTTAACAACTATGGGGTTTTCTTCACATTTTGGTTTTCAGGTTTTGGTTTTGGGGTTAAGATGAAATTTTGAAACATTAGATTTACTTGCATTATTGTTTAATGATATTTTTTTTTAAATAGACAATATTAAAACAAATTGGTCCTATGCAGTTCTTCCTAGACACCACTGCAAAAATCTCAGTGCTCATGAGCAAAACCTACTCCAACATGTTGCTTAAAGTTGTAGAAGTAATTTGACTATCATGGGCCAACTGATAATGGGAACTTCGTGGCTTATGCCCATTGTGTAATGCGAACTCCTTGGCTTATGCCCTTCACAATGGAATTCAGTTCGCAATGGCTAAGGAAGTAATTTACGTATATGTAGGAAAGAATCAATAACTATGGTGCTCAATACCCTTATATTTCTCATTCGTTTACTTCTCAAACTTTCAGGGAAAAAAGGATAAAGCTCCTCCTATTAGCCAACAATCTTATGAACCCAAATCAAAGTTCACAAATGCCAAGGCTGGAATTCGAATTGGATAAACTAATTAAGGGAATTTTTTATTTAATTTCTGAATGTAATTGATTGTGTTATTCAAATTACATCGGTGAATTCAAATTCAACATGAATATTTAATCATATAAAGAAATAATTTAAAATTATGAGCTATTTTAATTTCCATTGAAATTAAAAAAGAGACATCCTTGAAGGTTTCATTGGATTGCGTTTATTCAATAAACTCAACCTATTCCAGGCTTCTGTTTTCATTACTTAATTTTATGAATGTTTCTCTTGGCCTAATTTGATGAATGTTAATATACAAGGCACCGAGTTTTGATTTTATAAAATCTATTTTGTTTTTTTTGTTGATAAGTGGGTGAATCCTGAAAATCACTCTTACCCTGTGGCTGAGAGGCCACGACTCATGGGCATCTAAGCCGTCAAATTCACTCAGGGATCGCACCTGGCCTGAGCCGCACCAGCGGAAACCATGGTGGATTTTTTGGTATCGGCGAGACTAGAACCGGTGACCTTTGCAGATGGAGCTCCTTAGCAGCGTGCTCCTTCACCAACTGTTCTATATCTCTTTGATTATAAAATCTATTTTATTAAACTACACTACCACCTTATCTTATTTCATTGTCTATGAATACAATTTGTAGAAAAAAATCAGAAACTCAAGACACTTTTATCATATCTGCTATTTTTTTTTGCCATTCTTATGGATATTCCATTATGTTGTCATTTCATTCAATTTTTTGAGCTTCATATAACATTTTAGAAAAGTAATGAATAATAAATAAATAATGAAAAATAAATAAAATCAATTGTTTAATTTAATTTATATTCATTGCATTTTTCGAAACGTTTTGTAATTTTCCAT
>APFE030930906.1:53830-136590 GCA_000404065.3 Pinus taeda
GTCAATGATGCTCAGCCATGGCCCAGTGTCACATTGTCACAAATATTATCTCAATATGAATATCAACCATGGTCTAACATGGTTAACCATGGTCCAACATCACAATGTGATAAAGATGGTATCAATACAAAAATAAAGCATGATAAACCACGATAAACCATGTTTATTTTAATGTTTATATTGTTTATATTAGGTTTATAATCTTTATCCCTTGGGTTTAATATTGTTCCCTTGGGTTTTCAGTGTTAATTCCTTTGGTTTATTATTCCCTTTGGTTTATAATATCAATCCCTTGGGTTTATTAATCTAAGGGTTCCTTTTCCTAAGGTTTAATATTATTCTTAGGGTTGATAATATTGATATTTGGGTTTAGTATAAATTCCCTTGGTTTATAATCATTATCAACCATGGTCCAATGTCACATTGTTACAAACATTGTCTCAATTTGATAATCAAGAATCTTAAACAATGGTCAACCATGTTTATTTTAGGGTTTGTAATATTTATCTTAGGGTTTATATGCCTTAGGTTTATAATATTTATCTCTTGGGTTTAATAATGTTCCCTTGAGTTTTTAGTATTAATATATTTTCTTTATTATTCCCTTTGGTTTATAATATCAATCCCTTTGGTTTATTAATTTAAGGGTTCTTATTTTTAGGGTTTAATATTATTCATAGGGTTGTGTGACGTTAAATTTGTACACCATCAAGGGATGGATAGAGGGGATTTCTCTGAAGCTAGGGTTTGAAGGTCTGGATAGGGTTTTGGGCAATCTATGATAGCATGCATGTACACCATATGAGCACATAGATTAATTTCCATAAACGACAGTGTTGATGGAAGATATCAATGCCATGGAAGGGTGGGGGAGATCCCCTCCTAGCGAAACATTATAGCCCACGAAGCAACTGCGTAGAGAACACAAGTAGCCAGTACATATAATAGGAAAGCTTAAGGCCCTCGTATCCTTGGGACCCAATGGAAGAACCAGATCTGAGGTCAGTGTGTTCCAAGCGCTAAAAGGAAGCCTTGGTTCCTCATACCTAGTAATAAACTTGAAGACCACAGGACATACATGAAATATCATGCAATGATTTGCAAATTTATAAGTGTCTCACCAACATAAAGGGACCTAGTGAAATCGATTAAGTATAAATGATAAGGAAAGGGGCACATCGAGTTGAAATTAGGAACTAGGGGATTCTTCATAGTGATTTTCGCTAGCGTGGAGGATAAAGAAAGGGTGTATGATGGCGGCTCATAATTCTTTATCAATAGAGGGTTGTTTATGAGACACTAGGAGGAGTGTTATGACCTAGATTTGGAAAAATTCATAGAAGCCCTCGTGTGGGTTTGCCTCTTCGGCCTCCCAATGGACATCTGGGATCCTAACATCTTGGAAGGTATTGACAACTCGATTGGCATCTTCGTGAAATTTGTGAACTCGATGAGAAAAGGTAGGTACACATCCTATACTTGTCTTTGTGTCTATATGAATATAACATAATGCCCACTGAACACCATAAAATCAAAATAACGAGAGGGTATTTGGCAGAAACCCATCGATTACGAACACATATCTTTTTGGTTTCATCCTTGCCATGAATATGGGTATTTGTTTCATGAATGCTTGTTGAACCAACCTAAAATTTAAGAGACATAAAGAATGAACAATGTAGCGAAGAAGTAGGAAGGGGAGGAGGAGGGCTTCCAAGAAGTCCACAGGAGGAGGTGGAACCAAAAAAATCATCAAAATCCACCTCAACTGTGGAAAAACAAAGGATCACAAGCTAATAATCAATTATATATATTACATAAGAAAGATGATATAGATGAAGTCCAAATGGAACCACCAGAAAACCATACAACTCCACCAGGTGAAGGTACTAAGGCCAAAAGAAATGTAGGCGAGGTAATAATGCAGTAGGAGGCCATAAAACATCAAATAGAATATGCCAACATGGGTATTGATAGCCAAACATAAGAGATAAGCAATGAGGATCAGGTCCTCCATAGGTTGTTAAGCAAGTGGAGGCATCTAGATGAGCGATTTATACCAGAAGATCCAAAGAAGCTCGATAGAGAAACATTTGAAGAATACAAAGTAAAAAAATGCATAGGGGAAACAATTCAATTAGAAAAAATAAGATCTCAAAATAGTCAGGGGGATGAGGGATACCTTGGAAAGGAGGGAAGAAATGAGGTCGGACAAATATAAATGAAACCATCCGACTGATAGGAGAAGCATTGGTGAACTCTTGAAGGGTGATATTTTCATCCATAGTCTTCCAACAACTAAGAAAATAATCTAAATGATAGTAACATCTCGGAATACTAGAGGCCTTAATAACAAAGGCAAACACTGTTATTTCAAGGGGATGCTTAGGAAAGATAAACCCATCATAATCGTGGTCAAGGAAACAAAAATTTAAGAAGCCAAATGCAAAGACATTCTAAAGACCCTCAAACCCAAGTATGAAGTGGTAGCCCAAGATGCTAGGGGTAGTGCTGGTGGACTAGCTATCATATGGAACCCAGTGGATGTGGATTTTGATGATTGGATTAGTAAGCCAAAAATCCTTTCAAGGAAATTCAGGAATATAGGAACTCAAGAATGGGCTTTACTCACAGGAGTTTATGGCCGCCTTAATCCAAGAGAAAGAGGGGGGTTTCTACAAAATCTAGAAAATCTGAGAGGAGATTATTGAGATGACATATGGATCATCAGAGATGATCACATCCCTGGAGGAGAGAAAAGGATGAAATCAAATTCAAGATGGAGATATGGAAAGTTTCATGGATATGATCATAGATCTTCACTTTGTTGACATGGAGACTAACAATGGAGTCCACACTTTGAATAATAGGAGGGTGGGACCTCATCAAATCACTTCTAGGCTTGACATGTTCCTTGTCTCAGAGAAAGTTGTCAGAGGAGATATCTTCTTGGAAGCCTCCATCGTTCCTACGATGGGAACTGATCACTCGTGAATACAATTGGACATAGACCTAAAAACACACCCAAAAATAGACCATTAAGATTCAAATTCTTTTCTCTCAAAGACCCTTGGTTGATAGAAAAAGTGAAAACTCGTTGGACTGAGAACATTGAATTGGGAAGAAACCATATGCACACGTTCTAGCTAAAACTCAAGGAAATAAAAAGAAAGATCAAGAAATGGAATAAGTAAGAGTTCGGTCACATTATGAGAGACCAACATCATTTGAAGAAGAAGATGGAAAAGATCCAACAAAAAATAAGAAGCCAAGGAAGGGATGAAAATTTAGTGGTGGAAGAAGGGAGGATCCTCAACTGATTGGAATAATGCAGATAATAGGAATGGATCTTAAGGAAACAAAAATCGATGATTAACTGGCTAAGAGAAGGGGCAAAAATGTCAGTTCTTCGATAAAGTAATGGTTCAACATCACCTTCACAACCGGATCTTATACTTAAACGACGAAGGAAAGAACAAAATTATAAAACATGAGGAAATGGAGGACCTTGTTGTGACTGATTTCCACAATATTCTTACGGAACCGAATAATGATAGGTCAGAGACAACTAAAAGAATTACAAAAAACATGCCCCACATTGTTTCTCTGTATCCTAACCTGGGGCTTATGTGGGTGGCCTCAATGGAGGATCTGGAATTGGTGGTTAAAGAAATGGCGAATAATAAATCCCTAGGACCTCATGGCTTTACAACATAGTTATTCCAAGCTGCCTAGTCCTGTATAGGAAAATATGTTCTGGAGGTGGTGGAGGAATCAAGACTTAACCAAAAGATATGTCCAAGCTTGAATTCTACCTTTATCACTTTAATTCCTAAAACAAACAAATTATACGACACTGAAGGATTTAGAACCATACCCTTATGTAATGTGATATAAAAAATCATAGCTACTATATAGAAGTGCCTCAAACCCCTACAGCCCAATGTCATCTCTCTGAGACAAACAAGATTTGTCAAGGGATGTTAAATTTTGGATGGCTTCATAAATTATCAAAGGGAATTCCACTCCTTGAGTCAGCTTAAAGTACCAGAC
Organism: Pinus taeda; assembly: GCA_000404065.3. NCBI lineage: Eukaryota > Viridiplantae > Streptophyta > Pinopsida > Pinales > Pinaceae > Pinus > Pinus taeda. The sequence goes on from APFE030930906.1 coordinate 57,884, forward strand.
ATGATGATCAAACTCAACCTATCCATAGCTTATGACCGCACTAGTTGGACTTTCTAATGAGCCTTGGTATCGGAACAAGATTGGAACTCCCAAGGCTGCCAACTTTAATTATCATCACAGGGTTCATACAACATTAAGAGGTATCGGCACTATATGTGCAATATACAAGGTCATTCCTTTGATGTCATGATGTAACATAGTGAATGTAATAAAATCACATCCTAAACTAATTGTGGAAATGAAATGCTCGAAATGGAAACCTTAACCTATTGCAAGAATGAATACAAGCAAACAAACCTATTATAATTTCATAGAGTAAATATCATTAAATAAATTTCAATCATTACATTTCAAAGAGTTTATATCCATTAACATATTTCGTTGGAGGTGGCAATGAAGAAAATCATCATTGTATTATCTAATTCATAAATTTGTCCATTAACTCAAATCGCTGAAATGTTTTGCATGGGAAAGAAGAAAGTCCTAACTGGTTTTTAGTCTTCCATAATAATTTATTTAAAGCCTAGGGGTCTTGATTCAATCCTAAGGGTTCATAACAATGCTTCTTGAGAAAATTTGGGTAAGTATATACACGCTGGAAGAGTACTACAAGAAACAAGAGATTTACTATAGGAAACTATAATTCACCGAACGAAAAAAAGAATTAAATACAAATTGAATGGAAATTTTTTATGGACTAGGATGCCTTAGGTCTCCATTCCATGTGGAATCACTAAAAAATACCTATGTCAACCCATGCTAAAAAATAGCAGAAACTTACTAGTCTAAAATCTAGGAATTTGAAAACTAGTGAGCTAGTAGATCTATCCAATCCTAACCTAATCAATTGAAAATGAAATGCGTAATTTTTTCTATTACTATAATGTTTTTTTATCTCATGCAAGTGGAATAAAATCTATTTAATCTCATTAGAATGCTCTAAAAAATAGCATAAATTTACTGTTATTTTCCACAATGGACTTCCATAAATCTAGATTTGGGAATAACCAAGCTAATCCAAGTAGCTTAATGATTACTATGACCTTCCAAAGTCGTTACAATGATGAAATTATTCTTGTCATCCTGAAAGATAACTTACTTCAACCATTTAACCCAATCCTACAACAAAGAATCATTAATACTAAATGCAGAAAAAGAAAAACAACAAGAACAACAGATGCATGCGAATAAGAAGTGAAAACAAGAAAAATAAATAAGAAAAAAGGGATCTGAGGCTCTTGGGATTGCCAAGCCCCGAGAAACTCAAATTTCTATGCGGGAGACCAAGATTTAGAAGTTGAACATGGCAACAATCTTCCGTATTTGCATCAACACAATTACATCCCTGTAAGAAATGACAGTGGAGTTGCAAAAATATGAGTTCTCTCCATAAGAACACTAAAAAAAATGAAACCCTAGAGGGAAATTTGGCTTGGTACTTATTAAAAATGATTAGGAAGGACTACACATGGATAGAGGAAGCTTTCCCCACCAAAATCCCTTAATTAGTGGATCTGGTTACCAATACTAGGAATATTCATTAAATGGCATGGAACACATTCCTAGATTTTCTCAATCATTGGAGCTCCACAATCTGTGCCATAATTCTAAAATATCTTCTTCATTTATTATTTAATATTGGTCCTCTTATACTAGGCAGTAGGTTCCTATATTATCTCCTCCTCTAAATCTCCATAATTTGCCCAATATTCTTATAATATTCCACAAAAATAAAGAATAGTAGGCACAAACATACAATTATCCATAAATCTTCCCAATGAACATATTAAAGTTAAATACATTATATAATGGAAAAATGCAGGTTTAGTGTGCTGAACGATGGTCATATGGACCTCAATTTATGTTTAATTTGGAGTCATGGGCCTTTATTTATGTCTAATTTAGAGGCCAATCATACAACCCTACTGAAAGTGTTGCTCATCCTATAAGAAAATTAGTGACATAATTAGGCCTCATTCATGGACCTAGTGTCCTCTCTCTTGTGCATTCTTCAGTCCTTTCTCTTAAGAATCTTCGTTGTAAGTTCTGCAAGAACAAGCACAAATATGTTGTTGTTCTTTTCATGATTGTTTGACCATCTTTCAAGCAAAGAAAGCATAACTTTCCTCTTTGCAAGTGAAATTTTATGGGTTGTAGATTCATTTCATTGATATCTCTTCCTTGAAACCTTCATTCCATTTTCACTCATTCTTCCAAAACTATTTGTGCATAGAAAATATCACAGTGTTTCTTCAAACCATTAGTCTGCCTTCTTCCCATTATTCAAGATGGGTTCTTGAATATGTTTCTAGTCGGTGGGGTCTTGTACATCCTCTTCTAACCTCCTGCTACCTTTCTCCACCATTTGGACACCTATGAAACCTTCAAAATTCTTTTATATGAGAACTAGGACATCCTGTAGTAACTATAGTAAACCCTGTAGCAGCTTGTAGTAACTATAGGAAATGTTGTAGTAGCCTATTTAAACTTGCTTTGAAAAGAAATGAGAGTCTAAGCTTAGGGTAGGCCCTCAACTTGACTTCCATGCCTTTCTCTCATTTTGATAACATATTTTCATCCTTGGACAAAATCTAGAAAAATATTAGAGGCCTCTTCGAAATCCTCTTTTCCTCACTAGGTTTGAGTTCTATTTTGATGGTGAATGACTTATTTACTTTTATTTCCTTTTTCTTCTCTTTTTTCACCTATATGATTTCCTAATGGCCTTGGAATTCTTTATTTTGATTAGGTCTCTCTTAGGAACTTCCATTTTTTTTTAGCACAATTTATTCCTTTCCTCCTTGTAGTAGCATTCTACCTTTCTATAGCAATCATTGCTTCTCTTTTAGGGTCTTATAAATGAATGGGAGTGATGAGAAATGATGTAGATGGTTTTGAGGATGATGCTAGGGCTTTGAGGGAGTAGTGTAGGTTTGCGAAAATGGAGAGGACGTTCTTTGTATGTCTTTTCAATAAATTTTCATGGTGAGAAAAAGTGTAGTGTTTATTCTTATCAAATGGGATGGATGAATGATGGAGAGATAGTGGATATGAAGTGGATGGAGGGATTGGAGTGTTGTGGTGAATTGGCCTTTGCAAAAATTTCTTCTTTTAACAGTTTTCCCCATTCCTCGAAATCGCCCTTCCTAATTTGGCTTTTCCACATTGCATGAGAGAAGAAATGAGTTGCAATTAACTAGCTAAAGGTGGACGAGACCAATGACCCATCCTTATCTTATAAAAACTCATCTCTCATGCATTGACAAAAAATTTATAACTATGGTATGCACAAGAGAAGAGGTTAAGAATATTGCATATGTGTCCCCACCTGATGGTTGTTGGAGAGGCATGCATGTTGCTGGTGAGTTGATGATCAACCCATGATGCTTTGGAGGTGATAATTTCCTTTGTTTTCTTCTCCACACATTGTCATAGCTTGGTGATTCTAAACCTCTATCTTCCAGTTACCATGAGGAAGTTATCTTAGTCAAATTTGGAATTCTTGGAGTGTTGGGCATAGCCATGGGTGATTTTCACCTTCCCTATAACTTATTCCACCATTATACACCTTTCCCAAACTTTATTTCATGTTTTGTACCTTCGTATATTTTTCAACCTGTTTCCTCAAGTAAACTAGGACATCTCATAGTACTACAGGATACCTTGTAGCAACTTGTATAAGGCCATATCTCCCAAACAGTATACTGGATTGAACTAAATTTTTTTGAGCATGTTTCCATCATCCTTATGCACCTACCCATAAATGTTTTTTGGCTAATGGATGCATGAATCTTGAGAAAAATTAGAAATGGATGAAGGTGATGAAGGTCAATTTCTTATAAATTGTGCAATGGCATTTGATAAAATTTCTTGGGCATGTTACCATCATCCATATGCATTTACCCATGAAACATACTTTTAAATGGATCGATGAAGATGGATAAAATTAAAATGGTTGTAGGTGATGGAGGTTTAATTCTCGAAAACTGTGCACTAGAATTTGTTGAAATCGCTTGAGCATGTTACCATCATCTATATGCATCTCCACCTGAAATATCTTAGAAAATGGATCCATTTTTTTCAATATATGAAAAGAAAAAAAAATTCTCGATGTAGTTGTATTTCCTTTAGTAAAAGGGATCCTCCCTATATTATTTTTGGACAACAAGGAAAATGAATGGGAAAATATTGGGACTCATGGGTGGATGGTGGAAAGAGATGAGGGCAATTGATTGGCATGACCTTGGTCATGTTGGAGAATTTGAGCGAAGGAGAAGAAATTTGAAATTTGACTTGTTTTGACTAGGCTTGTGATCAACTTTTATTTTGGTGGCTAAATTGTTTTTATTTCTTGGAGAGATTGGAGAGAACCTGCATTCATGACAGAGAGATACATGGAGCAACTATTTTTATTTTTTCTTCTTTTTTTCTTCTAGGCCTACTAGCTACCTCAATGAGGTTTTCAGCTAGTAAGTTTGCCTAGGTGCCTCAAAGGAGGTTTTCACCTAGGATCTTTTCTTTTTCTCAATGTCTTGTTTTCCAACCCATTGACCACCTCATGGAGGTTTTCAGTCAATCAATCAATCTCAGGTTCCTTAAAGGATGTTTTCACCTGATATTTTATTTTTTCTCTTACTTTTCATTTTTTATTTGTTTTCCTATGCTACTCTACTTGAATAAACTAAATTATTTTCAAATTGTAAGAATACTTCCAATGGAGCCACTTGCATAATTGGATGACAGATAAAATCATGTGTAGGGTCAAAACATATTCTTTGAAATGTACTTGAATGTAAGAGAACAAATTCTTTGACTTTCATGATATCAAGAACAATTGAAGAAGAGATTATTGCTGCAATTTAGTGATGATATGGAACCATATTTCATTAAAGTTGTGATGTCGTTGGTCCACTTGCTAATTTGGATCATGTTGGATGTATTCCTCTTCCATAGAATTCAGATCTTCTTGTTTTTTGTTGATTATTCTCTTGAACACATAGAGGATCTGATGGTGAACATGAGGGAACTTTCTAAATCTCCAATTATGATGTGTTATCTTCATCAAGTGCAGCCCATGACCCTTTGGTCTTCTCATCTGAATCTTCTTCTTATGGATGTGGTCCTTCCATGACATACATAGAATCTGTTTTTTGCAATACCTTTATTAATCTAAGATGAATACCATTTAGATCAAGAGGAGATGTTTGGAAGTTTTGTGCCTCGACATTGCGAGTGGGTTGAGCTAATTCCTTGTGTGGGTTTGGAAATGGTGATATAGATAGTTGAGTGGGAGTGGATATTTGAGATGGATATTGTTAGGGTTGTGGTGCAGGTGCAGGTGAATGGTATGGATAACATGGAGTTGGGTATGGAAAATATTGAGGATATTGTGGATGGCTCCGATAAGTTTTTTTCCAACCTTATTGCCAAGATTGGTATTGGGGTTGAGATGGCCAACGTTTCCAAGGAAAGGGTGTGTTCAAATTATTGTGAGATGGATGTGCATAAGCCTGAAATTGTTAATTGGGATCTTACATCATATCAAGTTGAATAGGATTCCATGGTCCTATTGGAGCTACATAACGTAACTGCATTGGAAATTGACTTGCTCCATTGTCCTCTTGGTATACTTCCTTCAACCTTGGTAATAAGTGGCAATATTTAATATCATGTGATTCTGCATTGAAAAACCAAATATTAGCATACTCTCATTCCTCATTTTTGCATTCTTAACATTTCTACTTGTTCACTTATATTGCTAATAATTTATGTTTTAAATTTATCAATCAAATTTCTAGTTTAGCTTGACTTACTGATCTTGATTCTCATTGAATTACTCTTTCCTCTACTCTAGATATGTGTTTGCATGTTTCACAAATTTCATCACATGATATTTGATATGCATCACCTCTAGAGATGAGATCAAGGAGATCAATCCAGTCATCCTTAATTGTTATAAGTAAGATGGTTTTTAGTGTGTCCAACCCTAAATGATGTAATTTTTCCCTCTTAACATTATACATGAACCTCTCTATTAGATCCTCAAGACTCTCGTCTTCTTTTTTATTCATTTTAAATACTTTTTCTTTAATAACATGATGATTATATTTTTCTAGAAATATATTTTTCATATCATTCCATGATCTTATTGAATTAGGTCCTAAACTCATGAACCATTTAATATCTCTATCCTTCAATGTTGTTCGAAACAATCTCAATTTTTGAGTGTTTAATAAGTAACCATGAGATCTGTAAACAATTTTAAATTCAAAAAGATAATTTTATGGATCCTATAACTTTAGACCATGAAATTTTGGAAGCAAATATGGACGGATGTTCTTCATGTGAACAGTACCATCAATATCTTGAATGGGAAATCAGAGAGTATATTCCTCATTATCGTCATCTCCATCCATAAAGAATTGGCTAATTAGAACAAAACCTTTTTACGATGAGAGCTGGAAGTTTGAGGGAAATGGAGCTGAGGGAGAGAAGTGTAACCGGTTTCAGGGGGGAATAGTACTAGCGAAAACCTCTTGTCATCATGGGGAGGTTCATTCGTCGAGTCACACTCATGCGAGGATAAATGTATTCTGTTTGGTACCTGGAAATCGCAATCCTAAGTCTGAATTGGCTTGTGTTGTTTATGGAAATTTGTATTAAAATTTCTAATGAACCTCGAATGGATGGTGAGAAGTCCTTTCAGGTTTTATGTCTATTAGCTGATGTTTGTATAGGTAAGTCATTGAGAATGAGGTGGCTCACTACTCCGAAGGGAATTCACTGCCACAGAACACATTGTAGGAGGTGGGAAAAGATGGTTCAGGTAGTGCCAAGATCTCATAGCCCAGCCTCGTGTGGCAGAGGCAGAGGCTAAAAAAACAATAATAAGAAAGAGGAAGGGAAACCTAGCAATCTAGAGGGCAAACTGAGATGTTGCAAATTGACGATGAATATTATCAATGAAGTAGTGGAATCCTATCATGAAGGCATAGATGAGGAAATCTGAGAGGTGATAGAGAAGTGGGAGGTCGACTTGAATCATCAGGCAGGTTCTATGGAGATCGAAGTTGATGATTCACAGGTCACTGGCAGATCTTGGTCACACCTGCGGTCGAGTCACCCAATTCAAGCACACTATTTTCCTCTACTGGTGGATGAAGGGAATCCTCAACAAGGCCCTGGAGAAAATGGCTCCGAATATGGCTATTGTAGTGCAGCCATTCTCAGATTACAAAAAGGAATTTCAAAAACTCATGTTTCATATGTACAAGTAAGATGGGCACCTCCAGCAAATTGAAAATCATTTTCCATTCATACTACCAGTAGATGAACTCTCGGGGTCAAATGCAAAAGGCCCAACTCCAGTTGATTCTACTTTGGTAGAATAAGCAAATCAATGAAAGGATGTCTCTTTTTTAATATTTTTTGATGTGGATAGAATTTACTTTTAATTTTAATTACAGTATGTTAATTGGAAAGTAGATAAATGGATAGATATAAACATATAGTCATATGTGGATTGGATAGAAAGGCTCAAAATGTTTCGCTTTCGGATGGCTTACCATGTTTTTATGTGGCCAACAGACTTGATTTCTTGTAGGGAAAGTTGAGGCCACCTAACAAATCTCAGAACTCGTTGTAACTTGTTGATTAAAATTAATATAAAAAAGAGGACCTACAAGGATTAACAAAAAAAAAATATTCATAGGTTTTATAATATTAATCCTTATGTTGAACATAAATCCCTTGGTTTATAATCATCGCCAACCATGGTTGAATATCACATTGTGACAAATATTTTCTCAATATGGAAATCAACGATCATCGAATGTTGCATTATGACAGTCATGGTAAACCATGGTCAACCATGGTGCAATGTCACATTGGGTTAAAGATTTTCTGAATACGAAAATCAACCATGGTCAACCATGGCAATTCTAGGGTTTACCATATTTATCTTAGGGTTTATATGCCTTATGTTTATAATGTTAGTTTCTTGGGCTTAATATTATTCCTTTGGGTTTAAAATCCCTTCGGTTTTTAGTATTAATCCCATAGTTTTATTATTCTCATGGGTTTATAATAGTAATCCCTTGGCTTTATTAATCTAAAGTTTCATATTCTTAGGGTATAATATTTTTCGTAAAGTTAATAATATTAATAAATTGATTTATTATAAATCCCTCGTGTTTAAATAGTTAAAATGGGTTTATAATATTCATCCCTCGGGTTAAATATTAATTCCTTGGCTTCATAGTCACATGGTGTTTTAAACGCCAATGGACTTTAAAGTCAACCATGTTTATTTTAGGTTTTATAATAGTTATTTCAGAATTTATATGCCTTAGTGTTATAATATTAATCCCTTGAGTTTAATATTATTCCCTTGGGCTTATAAAATGTTGGGGATTTACAAGTAATCCATCATGTTTATTAATCTAAGGGTTTGTATTCCTAGGACATAATATTATTCATAGGGTTTATAACATTAATGCTAGGGTTTAATATAAATTTCTTGGGTTAATAATCTTTGTCAACAATGGTGAACCATGGTCCAATGTAACATTGTGACAAATATTGTCTTAGTATGAAAATCAACCATGGTATACCACGATCAACCATGGTCGAACATCTCATTTTCATAAACATGGTCCCAATATGAAAATCAAACATGGTAGACCACATTCAACCATGTTCATTTTAGGGTTTATAGTATTTATCTTAAGGTTTATATAACTTTGGTTTATAATATGTATCCCTCGAGTTTAATATTATTCCCTTTGGTTTATAATGTCAATACCCTGAGATTGTTAATATAAGGGTTCTTATTCCTAGGGTTTCATATTATTATTAGGGTTTATAATATTAATATTTGTGTCTAATATAAATCCCCTTCATTTATAATCATGGTACAACATCACATCACACTAGTCCAATGTTGCCTTGTGACAAAGATTGTCTGCATATAAAACTAAATCATGGTTAACCATGGTTAATCATAGTTAACCACGGTGAAAGATCAGATTGTGACAAAGATTGTTTGAATATGAAAATCAACCATGATTAACCATGACAATTCTAGGGTTTACAATATTTAACTTAGGGTTGAAATACCTTGGGTTTATAATATTAATCCATCCAATGTCACATTATGACAATGATTTTCTCAATATGAAAATCAAACATGGTCCAATATTACATTGTGACAAAGATTGTATGCATATGAAAATAAATCATGGCGAACCTGGTTAACCATGGTTGAATGTCACATTGTGACAAATATTTTCTCTATTTCAAAATCAATCATGGTCAACCATGATAGTTCTAGGCATTACAATATTTACCTCAGGGTTTTATTACCAATCAGTATATATTAATTCCTTGGGTCTAACATTATTCCTTTGGGTTTACAATCCCTTGGGTTTTTACTATTAATTGCTCAAGTTTATTAATTTCATGGGTTTATAATATCAATCTCTTGTGTTTATATTCATGGTAAACCATATTCCTAGGGTGTAATATTTTCATAAGGTTTATAATATTAATCACTCAGTATATTTAATTAAATTGTGGTTATAATGTTTATCCCTTGAGTTTAATATTATTGCCTTGGGTTCATAGTCCCTTGGTGTTTTAAACCCTAAGGGAATTTATATTCAACCATGTTTCATTTAGTAAATGATATATATTTTAGGTTTTATGATATTTATTTCAAGGTTTATATAGCTTATATTTATAATATTAATCGCTTGAGTTTAATATTATTCCCTAGGGTTTATAAAATATTGGAGGATTAGAATTAATCCCTTGCATTTTTCATCTAAGGGTTTGTATTCCTAGGGTACAATATTATTCATAGGGTTTATAATATTAATACTAGGATTTAATATAAATCTCTTGGGTTTATAATCTTGTTCGAAGATGCTCAACCATGGTACAATGTCACATTGCGACAAATATTGTTTCGATATGAAAATCAACCATCGTCTACCATGATCCAACATCACATTGTGACAAAGATGGTCTCAATATGAAAATCAAGCGTGGTAAACCACGGTAAACCACAATTAACCATGGTTATTTTAGGGTTTATAATATATATATTAGCTTTTATACACATGTTTATAATATTTATCACTTGGGATTAATATTACTCCCTTGAGTTTATAACTTGGTTTTTTCGTATTAATCCCTTTGATTTATTGCTCCCTTTGGTTTATAATATCAATCCCTTGGGTTTATTAATATAAGGGTTCTTATTCGTAGGGCTTAATATTATTCTTACGATTTATAATATTAATATTTGGGTCTAACATAAATCCCCTTGGTTTATAATCATGGTTAGCCATAGTCCAACGTCACATTGTGACAAAGATTTTCTCAATATGAAAATCAACTTTTGTCCAACATTGCTTTGTGACAAAGATTGTTTGCATATGAAAATCAATCATGGTCAACCATGGTACAACATTACATTGTGACAAAGTTTGTCTCAATATGAAAATCTGTCGTGGTCAATCATGACCATTCTAGGGGTTGCAATATTTATCTAAGGGTTTATATACCTTGGGTTTATAATACTAGTCCCTAGGATTTATAATCTCTTGGGATTTTAGTATTAATCTCTCGGGTTTATTATTCTTGTGGGTTTATTATCTCAATTCCTTTGGTTTATTAATCCAAGAGTTCATATTTCTAGGTTACAATATTATTCATATGACTTATAATATTAATCTGTAGGGTTTAGTATTAATCTCTTGTGTTTAAATAATTAACTATAATAATATAAATTAAACTTTATTATTATAATCCATGTGTGTTAATTAATTAACAGTATTAATATAAATTAATTTTATTCACTATTTATTTAATTAGTTGTAATTATCTATAATTAATAATTATCACATTATTATTGAATTATTATTAAATAACCAGCTGTTAATGTTACCTATAACAATAAATACTTATAATATATAAAAAAAGTTATATATTTCTGAAAATAGTAAAATATAATGTAGGTAATTAAATAAAGTATAATATTTATTAATTAATAATAATACATTATTAATAGAATAAAAATAACAATAATAAAACTGATATAAAATTGTATTAGCAATCTATATAGAATTTTCATTATAATTGATCAATTAATAATATTAATAAATTTGCGAATTGAGGTTTCTGTGATCAAATCAATTTTATGAGATCTGAAAAATCTCTCAAAAAATATTAATAATGAAATAATGAAAAAAATATTATATATTATATAATATACTTAGTAATATATCCATATCTTATTTTAAATGATTATAATAATTAATTAACATTATAATTAAAAAAATTTTTTGTAGGCTAAGCTGTTCCTCTTTTCTTTCTATTACTTCAAATCAAAAAAGTACATCAAAATGAGGTTGCCTTCCACTCGCCCTCTTGGGGAAACCGAGTATTTCAGCCACCTGAAGTTCTTAACCGCCACCCAAAAGTAAAAGGTCCATAGTCTATTTATCCAAGCTAAATATACTACACAATCTTTCAAAATTCTAATTCTACTTACATGCATATAACTGCTTTCTACCTCTAATATTTGAAACTTCCCTAACTTATCTATACTATGCATTTTCATCAGAAGTAAAACATATCTAAAATTACTCAGCTGCTGCCTCTAGATGTTGGGTAGTCTCCTTGTTAGCGATCTGCTGGCCTTCCTTTATCAGCTGTTGGATCTCATCCAACTTCTTCTCCTGCATCTCCAAGGTAATATGAATAATACGTAGCTCCCTCCTCAGATTTGGAACTCCCTGCTCCAGTTCTGCCATCTCTGTTGCTGCTTGCTCCAGGGCCTTAGCCAATAATCTTTTCATTACCCAGTATATATGGAGGGACTATTTAAACATTGACATTCTGAACATTATAATTAATTATAATTTAAATAAATATATTATTATTATTATATTTTAAATATTATTTTTTAAATTTATTATTATTATATATGTTTATTAATATGGATATTAATTTTATGATTAAAGTGAGATTTATGCTGCTAATATTTATTGACTTTTTTAACCACATTTACTAATGTACTTGGTTTTATGTGGGGTTATAGATCCCTTGAGTCTAAAATATAATTCCCTTTGGTTTAAAATATTAATGTGTCGGTCTATAAATCTCTTTTGTTTTTAATATTGGTTGTTTAAGGTTCTTGAATGCTTTGGATTATAATATGTATCCATTCACTTTACTAATTCCTAGGTTTTATAATATTAAACAGTTGGGTTCATTAATCCCTTGGGGTTGTAATATTAATAACTCCTTGGATTTCTTTATCGCTTATGTTTATAACATTTATGTCTTGGGTTTACTAATTCCTTGGGTTTATAATATTAAACCCTTTAGTTTATAATATTAATAGTTCATTGAGTTTATAATATTAAAAATATCCGTTGATTTGAAAGTATTAATTCCTAGGCTTTATTAATTTCTTGGGTTTTAAATATTTATCTGTTTGGTTTAATATTTATCCCCTGGGTTTACTAATTTGTTGGGTTTATATTACTAATAATCCTATGCGTTTATTAATCCCTTGGGTTTGAAATGTTAATTGTTAGGGTTTATTAATCCCATGCATTTTTAATATTGATTCCTTGGGTTTGTTGATTCTCTCATCTTATAATGTTTATCTCTTAGGTTTACTAATTCATTGGGTTTAGAATGTCAAACCCTTAAGCTTATAAAAAATTTTGGTTTATAATATTAGTAATTACTTGAGTTTATAATTTATCCCCTTCAATTTACTAATTTATTAGGTTTAAAAAAGTAATTCCTTGGAGATTTTAATATGTTGGGATTAATATTTAAAACACAAGGAATTAATAGACCCTAGGATTTATAATGTGGAAACCTTATAGTTTGAATTTTAAAAATAAAATACTATTATATATAATTAATTATTTTATAAATAGAGTATATATATAGTTTACTATATAATCTATATATAGTTAATATTATGTACTCCAACTAAATATCTAAAATATATTGGACAATTAAATTAATAAATATATAATAATTATTGAAAATAATAAATGGGTGAGAAGAAAAATACATGTCACTTATAATAACTAAATGTTATTATAGTTATATGTGAATATAGCTATTAACATATTAGGATTATTTTATGTAATAGTTTAAATTATATTAATATACAAAATAAGTAATATAATGCATTATAAATATAAATAAAAAATACTATGACTATTATTATTATTATAGTTATTAGTAATGATAAATGGTTAGCTTTTAAGAAAATACACTTAACATTTATTGATGTGGTGGGTGGTAGATATATGCCTATTGATGTATATCAACCATAATGGTAAATATTGTTATAGACTTGTTTTAAATATGTTGATACTATCCACATTGATAAATGTGGTTGTGTTAGTATATATATTTTTAAATATTACATATCAACTTGATATAAAAACAAATTACACATTATGTAATATTAATAATATTATTTTACTTACCACATATTAAGTTAACATTAAATAGTAAAAATATTAAATATACTACTTAAAAAATTTTCATTTTATTTTCTAATTATTTTATTTCTTCTATATCCAATTTATATAAAATTAAAGTGTAAATTAAAATAATTTATTTATAACTAAACTTTTCCTTTTTGTTATTTATAATGCTATTACTTAATTTTAATTTGTTAATATGAGTGTTATTTATTGCTTTTAAATATAACATTGTTGGTAACTTTTCTTTCGTACGGGATTTTTAGACTCCCTCTGCATACAACTAAACACAATCTAATACGAAGGCATATTAATATCAAACTTAAGGTGAAAAGGTTTTCATACATCGTCATTCTTATAAGTCAAATTCATTTGAAACAATAAGTTTATTTTTTTAAATTTTCACCTAAATCTCGGCACCCTATCACTGTTATTCTGTATTTAAATCCACGTCAAAGAATTTATCAAACGTCATTGCGATTGCACATGACCTAGCAATATGTGGCATCCAGAAGAACGACGATATACTTTCGGAGATCATCTTCCTGGCTTGACGAAATACCGCTTATAACCTCATGCGCGTCGCGGAATAAATTTTAATTAAAGCCAAGGAACTTCACATTATTATACGAAATGTAATATATAATAATCCGCGGCATGAAATAACGTTAAAGTCTTTCTATTTAATATGACATGACTGGTATCAGACAATCTAAGGACCATTTAATATTAGCGGCATGAATGTGTATTGCGCTCCGGTTTCTACCTCTCAGTCATTTTAAATGAGCTTTTAGTCTTCAAAAAAAACCTACCGAAGCTTGCGTCCTCTGGTAAGTATCGTGAGAGCTAGCTAGATTTCGGCTATACTTCGAGATCTTACATTAGGTTTAGAACATTCAACACGGTCGTTACCATGTCTACTGTGAGGTCCAGAGATTTTCAGTCACTAAATGGCTCGAAAGAGGATAAGTGTGGAAAGGCCACTGTGTTTCCTAGAGACTCCAAATATGAAGGCGATTTGGTGGCAGACAGTGTATGTGTAAAACAAGTGGTGCAAAACAAGTCCCGTCACACTGTTTCTTGCATGGATTTCATTGGGACCGAAGAATTTCGCAGAAGTCCCTCGCTTCGAATATTATTTGACGAAGAAGATAGTGATCAACAAGTGGAGAATGCCATGGAGGAGGATTACTCTTTCGGGGATTCGGACGAGGGCGAGATTATGAGCTGTAGGCCAAATAAAAATGTTGATGATGAAATCGATCAACTGACTGGCGAATTCAGGAGCCATGTCGTGAAAGCCATATATGGTGAAACTGGGGTTTTACATGATAGCACCCCTTCTCCGACGAAGAGTCTAGAGTTAAAGATAACGATGGATGTAGTACAGCGCACCTCAAATTGTTCAAACAATTACAGCCATCGTTCAGCCAATCAGCGGAGTAAATCTGTTTTTTCGGAGCCTATGAATTCCCCTTTTCAATCGAGAAAAACCGACGGTTCAAAGGAGAAAGAAACTCACCAAAATGATGCTGGTCGGCCAAGCTTACCGCTTCCTCCTCGCCTCAGGGAAGCCTCTCACAGAAATCCACTCAGTCTCACCTTGCAGCCCAAGAATTCTGTGAGACCGTAGCCGACAAGCTCTGTCGAACAACTTTTCGAGCCGACAAGCTCTGTCGAACAACTTTTCGAACCCAATATTGAACCCGCTCCGCGACGTAACGTGCAGTCTACGCTCTCTAAAATCGCGAAAAAACCGAAGGATCTTTCGGTACCGTTTACGTTTTCTGCAATAAGAGCCATTGTTTATTCATTCGATTGGAGAGATTTTGTTGTTTAATTTTTTTTTTGAAGTTTTAGAATTCTTATACTCGTCGTTGTTTCCATCCCATTTTAGGTTAAGTTATGGAAGAACAATTTAGATTTGATACGCAAATCTCGAAAAAATCCTGAGGTTTGTACTCTATGCCCACTCTGAATTTATACGTAATAACTTGTTATATTTTCTGGTTTAACGTAATAACTGCTTATATTTTCACCATGTTTAGCCTCAGCTCCCAAGTCCTGTATCCTCGCGTCCGCCTCCACATGAGAGACCAGATTGCAGGTATGGCATGATGATTACATGAAATGCTTGCTATAAATCCTCTCGTATTAATATTTTATTACTGTTAATTATTTTGGGCTTATTTTTGATAGATGTTTAAAATCAAGTTAAGAATATTTCGAGTTATGTTTAAATTATAAAGTTTTGTAGACCAGTAATTTTTCATTGTATTGAATTGGTTCATCACCATCTCAGTAAAATTTGTATTACGAGATTGTAGGAAAAAAAAATATATGTGTAATAGTTAAACTCATTCACCATCTTTTTTACCCACATGTTATAGAATGTATAAAAGGATGGATCTCCATTTTCTATAGCTAAATAGAGAATGAAAATTTGCATATCTAAACTCCTCAGTAGCAAACAAGATTTGTTGGTATAACTTTTTTGTATTTTAGTTTTTATAGGTTTGGTTATATTATTTTAGTAGATATTGTAATATATGATTGTTTGAGATGTGCTTCCTACAGTGTAATTTAGTACTTCATGAGAGAAAACATCAATCCTTTAACGCTTAGTACTTTAATTATAACAAAATTTTCCAAAATTTTAAATAAGATTGGTCTTATTTATTTTGATGTTGCACCACAATCAACCTTTTTAGTGCTTGCAGTTTGTCGAGATAAACATATTGAACTAACTATAAAAATAAAAGGAGATGTACGATTATTTAATCAATAAATAACAATGTTATTTAGCAAGAAGTTACACGGTTGATTTCGTCTTCATCGTTTCTGAAATATAATCGATGGAATTTCGTCTTTGTCCTTTCTGAAATATAATCGATGGAATTAACGTCATTTTGAAATTTTGTTTAGGTTGAATTGGATACAATCTCTGCAACTTAAACTGAAGATAAAGTCCACGGACGTCATGCAAGCTCAGGCAACATTATGTGCTTCACGAAGAACTTTGATTAAGGGATAGTCGATCCGAAGTGATGTATTAATGGATTTGCTAGTTTAGTTGTGGTGTTACCATGAGGATTTGGAATAGTCTTGATAATCTGAAAGGCTTATATTATATCGATGGATTTCTTAGTTTCGTCAAGGCCAGGGATAATAAAATTGCAATTTCAAGGATAATTTGGAAAGCAATAAATTTGTTAATTGAATAGGAATTCAGTGATAGTTGGTTTATGAATATTAAGGAGATTTTAAAGCATAAAATAAAATATATTTGGTTGATTGTAAGTTTTATTTTTTGGTAGTGGCTGTAAATATTTTCTTAATAATTAAATTAATGTACTTATGTTATGTTTAAGTTAATGTTCAAATTAAAATATGTATTGATGTAAAATGTAAAACTAAATAAAATACAATGTAAAATACAAATTGTAAAGTACAATATTACCAATTTGATGCGAAGAGTATAAAGCTAACATAGTATTAATAGATTTTATTAGTATAGTAATAAATAATATTCATTTATTATCCATATATTTTAAATAATGATGAATCTCCATCATAAAGTTATTATTCATATTAAGACTTAATAAATACCTTTTTCATTATATAGAAATAAATCATAGCAAGTATAAAGAATTTTATTAGTATAGTATTCCTTATTATTCTAATATATTATTATAATGATCACCTCTATTATAAATATATTAATAAGCTATAATATATTAATTATATAGAATCATAAATCTTTATTATATGGATGGAGGAGAAGATAGGGGAAAAAGAGACTAATAGAGAGAGGCAGGAGGAACGTGGGAGAGAGAGGGTGGAGAGAGATAGAGAGAAATATATGGGGGAGAGAGAGAGAGAGGAGGAGAGTGAGAGAAGGAAGGAGGAAGGGAGAGAGATATGGATTTATATAGGGAGAGAGAGGGAGGAAAGATACTAATGGGAGGGAGAGGGAGAGAGAGGAAGGAAGAGAGAGGAGGGGAGTGACAAATTGAGAGAGGAAGGGAGACATATATGGAGTTGGATGGGGAGAGAGAGGGTGGGAAGATAGTGACAGAGCTAGAGGGTCAAGAGAGAGGGAGGTGGGAAAGGTAGGAAGAGAGAGGAAGGCAGAAAGATAGTGTGTGTGAGAGGGAGAGATGATGTTGGAGGTGGACAGAGAAGGAGAGAAGAAAAATATGTAGAGAGACAAAGGTGGAGAGAGAAAGGTATTGAAAAGGAAGAGATGGAGAGAAGGAGGGGAGAAGGGAAGTGAGAGACAAAAGGAGATGAGAGAGAGGGAGACACAAAGATGGAGGGGTAAGAGAGGAGAAGAGAGAAAAGGTGAGGGAAAGGGAGATAATGATAGCTTTGGAGCGTAGAGTGAGATGGGGGGAAGAGACAAAGAAAGGTGGAGGAGAAATGGAGAGAGAGGAAAGAAGAGACAAATTATTTGAAACAGAGGAGGATGGAGAGAGGCGGGGAAAGATGGAGCTTTAATGGGAGAGAGAGGGAGGTAAAAAGCTAGACAAAGAAAGAGAAAGGTGGAGAGAGAGAGGGAGTGACAAGAGAGAGATCAATAGAGAGTGAAGGAGAGAGGAGAGTGAGAGGGAAGAGAGGGAGGAGACAAGAGGAAGAGAGACACAAACAAATGGAAGAGAGATAGTGGGAGGGGAAGAGAGAGGGGGAGATAGATATATGATATATATAAGGAGAGAGACTATATATATTTTGGGAGTGACCTAGAAAGGAAAAGAAGGAGAGATAGAAGGATATAGGGATATAGGTGGAGGGGAGAAAGAGAGAATAAGGGAGATACAAAGAGAGGGAGGGAGGGATATATATATAGATATAGAGAGGGCATATGTGTTTGAGGGGGTGATATTTAGAGATAAATAAATGGATATCGAGGGAGATATATATGTATATGGTGTGGAGAGAGAGAGAAGAAGAGAGAGACAAATATAAGGATAAAGAGGCTAAGATGGAGAGAGATATGGGAAAGAGAGGTAAGAGGAGAGAGATGTGGGAGAGACATGGGGAGAAAGAGAGATTGGGATAGAGAGAAGGAGAGAGAGAGAAATGGAGAGATGAAGGGAGATAGAAAGAAATGAAGGGGAGAGAGAGATGGAAGATGAAAGAGACACATAGGCACAAATATGCCTTATATAGTATTATATAATATTGATATTATTAACCATAGAGGAAGAGAAAGTAATACCTTTATAAAAGGTAAAATAACATAGATTTAGAGAAAAATGAATATTTTAGTTTTTCACTGAAATAGATGCATTGACTTTAGAGTATATGTTAATTCTCAATCCTATTTGGTTAATTGTATTGGATGCATTGAGCTCAATGTATTTATTGATTTCTAATCCTATGTGATTTTTTACACTAAATACATTGATTTGAGTGTAGATATTGATTTTTAATCCTACTTGATTTCTTGCACTAGATGCATTTATTTTAGTTTAGATGTTGATTTCAAATCCTATTTGATTTTTCGCAATAGATGCATATATTTTTATTATAGATGGTAATTTATTCTCCTATTTGATTGCCTGCACTATATGCATTAAATTTAGTATAGATGTTGATTTCTATTCATTAAATAAAATGCTTGAATTTTGGTCTTAAATAAAATATTCACTCACCTTGAATGTTTTCTTATTGAAATTCTAAGTTATTTGTAACTCACTACATTCTTATTATTCCCAATATGGGGTGATGTTGTAGTCATGTAAATGTTTGTAAACATTTAACATAACTATAAAAATAAAATTAGTTTTTAATGTAGTGCTAGCTTCATATGATTTAATTACTATTCAAATTAAAACATATATAAATGTAAATGTAAAATGTAATGCAAAAAGTAAAATCTAAAGTAAATTATATTTTAATATGTAGAAAGTATTGTAAAATGTAAAATACAAAAATCAAAATATAATGTAAATATAGCTTAATATGGTGTCGAAATTGTAGTGGTGTAAATGTTTGTAAACATTTAACATAACTATAAACAAAAATAGTTGTTAATGAAATGTGACCTTCATATGTCTTAATTAATATACAAATTAAAATGTATATAAATGTGAAATACAACTTTAGATTCATCTTAACCCTGGCTCTTTCAAGTATTGAGAGGGATCAAATGAAAATTGTAAAATACCACTTTAGATTCATCTTAACCCTAGATCATTCAAGTATTGAGAGGGATCAAATGCAAACCTTTTGTCAATATTTGAACTCAAAAATAGGTTTACATAGGTTTACACCTTGAGAGACTTCATCCGTCTATGGAGTTTGATAAATCCAAGGTTAAGATGAATCTAGGATGGTTTATTACATGTATGTGTTATTTTAGATATAACCAATGGTAGTTATATCAAGTTTTTTCTTTTTATAATTAATTTGTCAATTTTATATGTTTGACAATAGTTTATTTTGTTAATTAAATTAAATTATAGTGAATATTTGAGTATTAATGGAAATTCAAAATATTTTAAAATTATATTTAATAAAAAATTATTTGACTTTTTTAAAAAATAACACAAAGGATTTTTATTTTAAAAATAAACAAAATTTGTTTTTTTTTGTAAAGAGAGGTTAAAAAATTTCTACTAAAAAAGTAGAATTTGGATCTCCTTACATAATTCATCAAGCTCCATCAAAATCCATGAGGGCTATTACACATGCCACCTATGCTTGTGAATTTTTTTTCCAATAATTCTAAAATGATGTCTAAAATATATCCTAAAGAAAGTACCTAAATACAAACTAAACTTGGATTTTTACAAAATAAGGTATGGAAGGGGAATTTCCAAAACCTAGCACGAAAGGCACATATTCAGTATTGGCTTATTTTTCCTTGAGCTGGAACCATTCTTCCTCTTTCCCATGCTTACTCTTCTTGTAATTCATCATACACTCATGATAATTGAATCCCAACGACATAGATATCCTCCATCTCTGACATTTTACAGTGGATGGCTAATGGTTCTTTCCTTAATTCATGTTGGAGATGATCGATTTTGCTTTGCATTAACTCAAGCTTTCAATTGGTGATAAATTGAAGAGTTAAGAGCCTTTTCTTCCACTTCCTATACTTGCTTGAAGGATCTCTACATGCTCTCCATTTCTTTTAGAGCCATGTCCATGATTGTGTTGATTTCTACAAAATCACGGTCATGAGAAGAACAACCAACATTTTCCATGACTAATTACCTAGCACCAACAATAATTTGCAAGAGATTTAGATCATACATTGGGATGATATAAGTAGGCCATGAAATGTTTAAGGCTTGGAGAGAGAATTAAATACTTAATCAAGGGACACAAACCCAAGAAATCCTATTACTAGAGCTAAAGAAGTCTTCATGGCTTCTACTATCTTGCTCGAGCTCCATTGAATGGAGGACTGAAACATCAAAGAAAAAAAACTTCGAATTCATTGTAGAGAAAACCAATTTCTATGAAGAGAACATAGGACTGAATCTTATGTGATATGAAGTAAACACCTCTTCCTCGACATGCTAAATTGTCAAAGCTCATCACACATCTTAAAATACACTAGGTGGAGGGAGAATGAGTGTGTTGGCTAAGTGTTAATGTTGATAGGACAAGGGTACTCCATGTGGGATGATCGAGGCCAATCAATGAATGATGACTTCTAGACATTCAGGGCCCTCAACTACATAACATTAATTTTCCGATAGATTGCATGATCCATAATATATTCATATTTTCTCCAAATTGAAGGGTCATAAATTGAGATTGATATTCCCTTTATACTATTTGGAAACTTCATGGAAACATGGAGAGTAATTGAAGATATTTGTTCAACTGTAGACTCCCTTATGCCAAGATTTTTCCTCGATTTTATAATGTATACACTAAGGAGTTTGGACTCTAATGGAAGAGGTCAACCTACTCAAATTGATGAAGTTGAAGAAGGCTCCTTGACTCCATGGAAGAGAGGGTTGTTATAAGGTGATGTTTTTTCTCCCATGCCCACCAAATCACTATTATTGAGTTATCAAATATCACAATTCTTTGAATTTTATTTTTAATGGCTATATTTAATCCTTTAAAAAAGGAATCAAACTATAAATGATTATTGTTGGTTGTTCCTAATACCAACACAAATTGTATCACAAGTTTTTCATCAGGGCCAAGTATCAGCCCCCCTGCTCCTAGTACCCCTGCATCTCCTTTCTATTCTACATTGAAGAATAACAAAATATGGTGTTGATTAGCTTGTCAATTATGAAATTCCACTAATTCTTATTTTATAGAAATGATTTTTCTTCTAGTCAAGCGAGGATTGAAGCTACTAGCTTGATTTGAGGGAGAACCTACCCTAAGCTAATCCCATTCAATGGAGGTAAGATCTTCTAATTTTAAGGCTTTGAATATGTACGAAGTAGTTTCTTCAAATATTAGGGTGGATCCCTTAAGGGACACTTTAGAGGGAACTTGATTCTCATTCTTAAAAATTGAGGTGTTTCTTGGCAACCGGATATACCAATATATATGTTTAGGGAGCACATACCAATGTATCATAATTAAGGAAGAATATTTGTGTGGTCATGGAAATTTTCTTTTCCAGGTTACAAGCATTTCCACCCAATCATTGGGAATTGCCTCTTTCTAGATTAATTTCACAAAGGAGCCCACAAAAGCTCCAAGTTAAAGGAGAAAACATTAAATAAATAATGAATATTTTCTTTTCTGACCTTGCACAAGTGGTATTGAGTAGAGATGTGATTTTTTTTTGAAATATTTTCTAATGATAGTATTTTAAGAGTCCCAAAAAATATATTTATATTTGGAATGCCATTCCTTTTCCATATTACATTCCATAGCCTATCTTGAACTGGATTGGGAAATTGGTTTTCCAAATGATGTACCCTTGTTTAACTATAAAAGAGATGAAGAGGACTCATATTCCATGATCGAGTATGTCACTCGGATCGAGAGATAGGGGCCACACCTTTAAGGTATTGGGGAAGAATCTCCCAATATTGAAGAAGGTTCAAAGGAATGTATAGGAAATACTAGAAAGGCCACATCCTTCAATTGCCCCATTTTGACATGTCTTTGAACTTGATGAATCCTTTTTTAAAAACATCGAATCTAATAGCTCCCATAATTTTTTATGCTTCCTTAGAGGGGATTTCTCATTGAATTTTTCATTCCACATATTAATATAAGCATTGTTACCTATCCTGTAGCTTAGATGATCTATTAGAAGAAGGGTTTCCCTTTTCGTTATGTTATTGGCCTGTGAGAAATTCCATATTGCCAGAAATGCGAATAAATATAACTCAAAGAACTAAATAAAATAACAAAAACTGTAGGTATTTTATTATTCAGAAATAGATTCAATGTTCACTTTCCTCTTCGAGGGGGCAACCTCCAGCAGAGCATACCTTGATTACGATAAGGCTCGATGATTTTTCATTTACTAATTAGGATTATTTATAGCTAAATGGTATCCAAAACCCTAAATACAAGTATTCCCTTACATAACACAAGTTAACCACTTTATTTATTAACTATGACCCATTTACAATTACTGTGATCCCTTTTCTCTAATGCGGGTCCACCACTTACAATTATTAATGTTGGATTTATTTACTCTCTAACTAACTATGACTACTACTTATCCCATTAGGCTTATTACAAAAATAAAGGGATAGGGTTGGACCCTAACATGCCCTCCCACATCAAAAGAAGGCTTGTCCTAAAGGTTGAACCTGCGGAAACTACTGAAGAATAGTGACCAGTTCCTAGGTCGCATCTTCTGGAGAGGTCTCTTTCCACTTCGTAAGGAATTCCTTGATCGTGTGGTAGCAGAGATGTATTTCATGAGTGCCGATTTGATGATGATAGGTGGTGCTTAGTTAAAGTTTCGTGCCTTGTAGCTTGAAAAATTCTTTACAAAATTTGATGGTGAGAGTGGGGTCGTGATCAAACATAATGGAATTTAGTATGAAATGCAATTTGAAAATCTGGTCCATGAAAGCTTGAGCCACCAAAGTAGGGGTAAATGGGTGGGGTAGAGCACAAAAATGACCATATTTAGAAATTCTGTCCAAAACCACCATGATGATGGATTTGTTTCTCGACTTTGGAAGACTAGTGATGAAATCCATGGAAACATCAGTCCAAATAGAGGCAGGGAGTGGCAATGGCTGTAACGTTCCCCATAACTTGATTTTTTCTCCTCTGTTGTATTTAAACACATCACAGTCAACTGCAAAAGTAAGAATGTCATTTTTCATGCGAGTCCAAAAGAAAGAATGACGAGCATGAGCATAAGTCTTCTAAAAGCCTGAATTCCCTGTAGTTGGAGATGAGTGAAACTTTTCCAAAATGTGGGTTTTGAGGGTGGATTACGGTGAGATAACTACTCAATTCGTATTGAATAATATCCTTGTTCGAAGAGTAGTTGGCTATCAAATTAGGATCTTCTCTTAAGTTATTAATAAGTTGGGAGAGAGAGCGATGTGAGAAACATTCCTTGTAGGCCTGTTCAATCCAGTATGGCATGGTTAGAGAGATGGATAGTAGGGTGCTTTCATCCTCATATTAGCACACTAAAGCATTAACTACTACATTTTCATGCCCTTTCTTGTATATTATCTCATACTCATATCTGAGCATTTTGACCATCCATTTATTTTGTTGTAGCAACAATAAAAGTTGCTACAAAAAACATTTTAGGATTTAATTTTCTGTGCGGATTTTGAAACATCGCCCCAATAAGTATGGTCGCGAGGTGTCTACTGAATTTAGTATGGCCATCATTTCCTTCTCATAGGTAGATTCACCCAGATGTTTTCCACTCGGTTGTTGGCTCGTGAAGGCCAATGGTCAAACTTTTTGCATTAATACTGCACCAATACCAGTACCAGAAGCATCACATTCAATCACAAAAGATTTGGTGAATTTTGGTAGGGCTAGTACAGGAGTGGAGCACATGGGTTGTCTGAGAGCCACAAGTGCCTACTGAGCTGCATCAGTATAGAGAAATGTTTTTTTCTTGAGAAGGTTAGTGACGGGTCTAGAAATGTGACCAAAATTGCAGACAAATTATCAACAATATCAAGTGAGACCCAAAAATCCCCTCAAATTCTTCAAGGTTTTTGGTTGGGGCCATTCTTGCATTGCCTATATTTTTCTTGGATCAACCCTCACTCCTTCATGTCCCATAATGTGTCCCAATTGCGCAACTTATTCCATGCCAAAAGAGCACTTGGACAATTTGAAAAATAATTTTTGATTTCGGAGTAGTTGGAAGATGAGGCCTACATGCTAAAGATGTTTTTCCAAGGTTACACTATAGATGAGAATGTCGTCAAAGAAGACGAGGACAAATTTTTGGATATATGGTTTTAGTAGGTGGTGCATGAGGATTTGAAAAGTAGATGGAGGATTATAGATACCAAATGGCATGACCAAGAATTCATAATTTCCTTCATGAGTTAGGAAGGTAGTCTTGGGAATGTCTATTTCCTTCATGCGTATTTGGTGATAGCCCAAGCGAAGGTCTAGCTTGGTAAGGAATTGAGAACCATGCAATTAATCCAAAAGATCATCAACAACCGGAATAGGAGATTTGTCCTTCACAATGAGCTTATTGAGGGCCCAAAATTTTGGACACATGCGTCATTCTCCATATCTCTTTATCACCATGACCACTAATGATGAATAAGGACTAATGTTGGGATGGATACCACTAGCTTTGAGGAGTTCCTTGATGATCCTTTCAATTTCATTCTTTTGGGCGAAAGGATATTGGTATGGGCACACATTAGGTAGTTGGGCCACTGGGACCAAAGGGATGTTATGATCATGTTCACCCCTAGAGGATGGAAGCTATTTCGGTTTGTCAAATACTTGTTGGCGGTGGTCTAAGACCTATTACATCTTGGGATGAATATCAGGAATAGTGGATTCAATGGCTTGGATGGCATTAAATTGGGTGATGGATCCGTGATGGCCCTTTCTCAAAATATTTTCCATTTCATACAAGATAATGATAGTAGGAGCACCTAACTAGTGCCCTCGCAATGTATGAATGTGGTCGTTTTGATTAAATATCATATATAAATCCTAGAAATCCATTGTGCATGGGCCCAGTGTGCGAAGACATTCATCACCCAACACAATGTCACAACCACCCATTTCAATAGCAAACATGTTCGTCTTTAGGTGGTAGTCTCCCATCCAAAGCTTAATGTTTTCACATCAGCCTTCCCATTTCACGGTCCCCCCATCAATGATAAGGACATGGAAATTAGCTACTACACGCAGAAATAAATGAAAAAATTATACAAATCTCTTATGGATAAAGTTATGAGTGCTTCCACTATCAATCAATACGATGACCAGTCGATGTTTAAGAAATCCTCAAATTTTGAGAGTTTGAGGTGAAGAAATGATAGCCAAAGGATGTAGTGAGATAACCGGCTCATCCGACGTAGCCGTGAGGTCATTTTCGGTTTTGGTTTCCCCGAATTCATCCTCAGGCACCTCAAGGGATGAAGCTTAATCATGTGAACTGTTATTAGTAGGATCAATTTGAAATATTTTTAGCTCCACGCATTTATGTCCAGGAGAGTACTTTCCATCATAGTTGTAGCATAGTTCTTGTTTATTCTTTTGGTCATTTTTGTTGGTCACACATTTCCAACCTTAAGTTTTTGGGTGGGGCTTGAGCCTGGGTGGGACACGCCTTAGCGAAAAATTTTGAATGATTGGATCAGGTGGTTAAGGCTATTTCCACTTCTAAGGCCTTTTTTCAGTCATCCATCTAAGTAGCTGGGTGGTGCATTTGGACGTGGGCTTAGAAGGATTCTTTTAGGCCACTAATGAAACACTCTAAGTCGAAGTCATCTCATAGACCATCAATTCTGATGGCCAATTTATCAAAGGTTGCAATGTAGTGAGAGCTTAGTGAGACAACCCGAAAACTCATATTCATTGTCAAAGTGATCACATATGGCTTTCCAGAACATGTCAAGTTAAGTTCTCTTGATAACAATTCTAATGCCACTGCCACCATTGCAATCGCTCTTTATCCAAGTAAAAATCTCCCATGTGTAGTTTAGTTTTATCTTCCGAGATGTCATTAAGGGAGAAATACTCTTTCATTTTTGTTACCCGTACCATAGGGTTAGAGGCATCAAATTTGTACATGATCAACTTGGGTGTTTGGTGGTTGGAAGAGTGGTGATTTCCATGGAAGTGAATGTGATGGCTCGATTCTCCTTCTAGGTGTGCATCATCACTACTCTCCTCCTTATGAGGCTACCATATAATGGATGATATCTTTGACAGCTATTTGAGAGCCCTATGCTAGAATATCTTGAATTTTTCTTCAAGGCCATAACTTGAGATCAGGCACCCTGCATACACCAATCCTCGACAATTTTTTCTTTTTTAATCTTACTTAAGAGTAGTATGCTTGGAAAGAGGGCAAGCTTGGGGTTCTAAGGACATGGGTCACTTGAGGTTGCATCGGGAAAAAGTTTGGGACTACCAAAACATTTGGGGCTTACAAGTGAATGGTACCACTGTGTCAAAATTTTATTTGTCTATCTGATGGGCTAAGTCTCTTGCAAGTGCCCTGGGATGCTCTCTAAATTTATTGTTTGTTTGTTACTTTTTTAACTCCAAAAGGAGCTTTAGTCCTGGGTGATCAATATTGCAGTGCCTGAATTCTGGAAAACTTGATCCTGCCCAATGCCCTGTGAAAATAGAGCCCTGACTATAGTAGCAGAAAGCCTCACTACACCAAGAGTCTAATCAACACTGTGAAAATCCCAACTATTGAATGTGATTTGCACGGTAGTGGAAAAACCCCAATTGTTGGATCTTATTTGTATAGAGGTGACTAAACCCCAACTTTTGGATCTGATCTGGAACATAAGGTAGATGACTATCTTTATATGAGAGAGAGAAGTATGGTCTCAATGGAGTGTCAGGTGATATAGATCGTAATATGCACATGGGTCCAACAATAATACGTGGCCCAAGGTTTCAGGGCACTAATTGAGGAGGATCGACTGTACCATTAGATGTACTACCCAACTACCCCATCGTACGCATATGTAATGTCCCCGAGTGTTGTTCTTAGTGTATTGCAACAACAAGATGACCAAAGATCATCTAAGGAAACATTTTAGGTGAGCCTAGGAGCTTCTGATATACCCCAAGGGTATGTGGAAGTGCAGTTCATGTGTGGTTGTGTCTAACACGTTACTACTTAAACGGGTATCCATAGGGGTTCCAAGGGATTCCAACAAGTGTGACCACCTCTTGTAGTTCCTACATTCATGCCTCGACAAATCTGAATGTTTATGTGCTCAATGATAGATACTGTTGTTTAAATATGTTGGAAGTCCTCTCTAGCCTAAAATAAATATGTGAAAATTGGAGGTACAATTGGCCCTGAAAAGTGCTCTGATACCACTTGTTATGCTCTCGACCTCTGAGAAATTATAGAATACCATAAATTCAAAGAAATATAACCCAGAACACAAAATAAAATAAGAAAAATAGTGAGTATTTTATCATTCAAAAATAGATTCAATGTTCACTTTTGTATAATTTCGATATTTTTGAACTTTTGGGAGTCTAATTTTTTGTTTTTTCTCTTGAAAGAAAATTTATATGAAAATATTTTTTCAAGATGTCCTACTTCTACCACTACCTAGAGTGTGAAGCTAACCGTGACAAAATTTTATCCGTGAGAAGGAACTTCATAATATGTGGATTTTTAATCGTTAATAACCCAAAAGGTTTGGGAAGACGAACAATATGGCAATGGACGAAATGAAATCTTTTATCATTGTGTTTCACCCCTTTTCGTAAGAACTTGCTAATAACCGCATTGATATGATTAATAATTTATTTTGGTGTAAAGGGTCCTCAACATAAATAAATAGGTAATGGGAAAAGGACAACTTTTATCATTATGCTCCTTTCAACGAAATTTAGCCATGGGGTGCCCCAAGCCCACATTGTACTTTCTTTTAATGAATTTTACATAATCTTGTGAACTCACCTTCCAAATGGAAATAGGAATTCCCCATTACTTAAAGTGTTCTTGGGTAATTCTAGATTGAAATTCCATCATGCTTGTTATCTCCTAAAGAGTGGTATAAAGAGAGGTCCAATCAAACAATTGACTCTTATTTTTGTTTATTAACCCCCTTGAGAGAAATCTAAGTAGTAGGCTAAAACTCATGAGAAGATGTGAAAAATAATCATTGATGCCTCTCCTAGTAGGAGGGTGTCATCGGTAAATTTGGAATAGTTGATGGCTTTTACAATCCTAGCTATGTTGAGTCGCATTAATTGTTGGGGAATTTTTTTGGTAAAATCCCAAAAACAAATTAATTGTATAGAGAATGATACTCTGCTGGAAATTTCTGATAATTCCTAAAAAAAAATTACTTGAACAGAGGATAATACTCTATTTTACAACACATGATCTTTAACACAGGATCTTGCTGGAGACAGAATTTCAGCTTGCTGAAGATAAAGTTTCAACAACAAACATAATAACTTATATTCATTAAAATTAAACCAACTGTTACAAAACGTCTTCCTCTTGACAGAGGGATTCACCAATTTATGCTGAAGAGCATCTTCCTCTTAACCAAAGGGATTTACCAAGAGACTGCTTCAAGTGCAGTTCCAAAGCCAAAACATTCAAACTATTACAGAATGACCAGAACACATATTCTGCACTGTTGTGCATTCCTGTTACATAATACGCTGCTGCGTATTGCTAAACATACATGCTCTTGCGCTGCTGCGCTTCAACACCCTTTCCACTCACTAACTTAACAAAAACAAACATAGGAGTATATATAGTCTTACTTGCCATACTGCCATAAAATAAAAAAACAATAAAATTAAATGCTTTCACCAACCTTTACTTGTGCCCATACTCTCACTGAAACAAAATTAAAATCTTTACCAAAACTTACCAACCCACAGTAAATTTCATTTACTGTTTTACTGACAATACTGGCGGTAAAGAAACTTTTACTTCACGTCAAAATTATTTGCTGCAGGCCTGTACTTCAACAGTTGACTTTAATTTGATCGCATTGCACAATCACAATTTTTGGGAGGAAAAAATGAAACACTACTAAATTGGTGCGATTTGCGAATTGCGATCGGATCGCATCGCACCATCGCAATCGTAGAAATCTGAACACAAAAACAGAAGCTCCAAACATATATGCGACTTGCGATCTGTGATCTCATCGCATCGCAAGGTAAGAACTGCAGTTGAAATTACAATTTCAACACTCCCCTTTAATTTCAACTACTGGGTTATTAACCATACCCAGATGCTTCCTTAAAATCTCAAAGCTTTTCTGATCCAATGGCTTGGTCAGAATGTCTGTGACCTGTTCCTGAGTGCTGCAATGTTGTAAAACGATTTCTCCATTGTTCACCAATTCTCTGATGTAATGGAACCTTGTATCAATGTGTTTCGTTCATTTGTGAAACACAGAATTCTTGGACAATGCAATAGCTGAGCTATTTTCATAGAAAATCACTGTTGCTTTTGCCTGCACTTGGCCTAAGCTCCTCAACATCCTTCTCATGCACACTGCTTGACGAGCTGCTGCTGTAGTTGCCACATATTCTCCCTCTGCTATAGACAATGCTACAATAGGTTGCTTCTTAGAAGCCCATGAAATGGCTCCTAAACCCATGTGAAAAACATAACCGGAAGTGCTTTTCCGATCATCCACACTTCCAGCCCAATCACTATCGGTGTAGCCAACTAAATCTGAACTTTCTGAAGAAGTATATAAAATGCCAATTCTTTTTGTACCTTTAACATACCTCGTAATTCTTTTTGCTGCTTGCCAATGTGCTTCCTTTGGCCTCTCCATGAATCTGGAAATTAAACTAAAAGCAATCATTATATCCGGTCGAGTTGCAGTTAAATACATGAGGCTGCCAACTATGCTCTTATATAAGCTAGGAACAAAATCCTTGTTGTTGTCCTCTTTGCTGAGTTTTAATCCCATTATTGTGGGAGTGATCACTGCTTTGTTGTCTTGCATATTAAATCTGCCCAACACTTCATTTACATACTTTGCCTGTGTGATAAAAATCTCATTTTCATTTTGATCTACTTCTATTCCTAAGAAGTATCTCAACAAACCCATGTCAGTCATTTCAAATTCTTCTTTCATGACTGGTTTGAAATTTTGAATGAGGTAGTCATCATTACCTGTAAAAATCACATCATCAACATATAGCACAACAATTAACATTTTGAGATCATTTTCTTTGATGTAGACAGTGGGTTCTCCATCACACTTTGCAAATTCATTTTCCAGTAGATAGGAATCTATCATACTGTACCACGCTCTTGGTGCTTGCTTCAGCCCATAAAGAGTTTTCTTCAATTTGCACACTTTTTGTTCTTGGCCTTCCTTCTCATAGCCTAGAGGTTGTTCAATATAAACCTCCTCCTTTAACACTCCATTTAGGAATGTTGACTTCACGTCCATTTGGTAAACTTTCCACTTGTTCTGTGCTGCTATGGACAGCACTGCTCTCACGATTTCCATTCTTGCAACCGGTGTGAAAGTTTCCTCATAATCTCTCCCATACTGCTGCTTGTATCCCTTGACAACCAGCCTTGCCTTGTGTCTTTCAATTTTGCCTTCAGCATTGCACTTGGTCTTATAGACCCATTTAACTCCAATGACTTGCTTACCTTATGGTAACTCAACCAAATCCCATGTTTTGTTTTTCTCTCTATGGCATTCATCTCCTCATCCACAGCTTCTATCCATTCTTATCTTTAATTGCATCTTCGAAATGAATAGGATCATCAACATGACAATACAAGGAAAATAAGGAATTCATTCCTTCATCATAAATGTCACTCAAGTTTCTAAATTTCTTACATCTTTCATTCGGTGTGCAAGTGCTTGAGGATGCACTTGAACTTCCACTTTGTGGTGTGCTTAGAGAAGTACTTTTATCTCTCCTCAAGGGTGTTGATTGTTGCCCTTATGTTGGCGCTGCTGTTTGGGGATGCATTTCAGCCATCTCCTCATCATCTTCATCATGAGACAAATAGTTTTTAACATTCACTATTTTCCCTATGCTTCCATCCCAAGCTTCTTCCTCAATGAATTGAACATCTCTACTCACAAAAAACTTCTTGGTGGATGGGATATACAACCTGTAAGCTTTGGATTCTTCACTATATCCAATGAAAAGACATTTCTCCCATTTTTTGTCGAACTTCCTCCTTAGCTGATCTGGAATGTGTGCATAAGCGACACATCCAAAAACTTTCATGTTGGTGACTCCTTGCTTTCTCCCACTCCATGCTTCTTCCGGCACTTTGTTCATCACTGCTTTTGTAGGACACATGTTCAAAATATATGCTGCACAATTTACAGCTTCAGCCCAATAATCATTTGGCAAATGCTTTGCCTTCAACATGCTCCTCGCCATATGCATAATGGTCATGTTCTTCCTTTCAGCAACTCCATTTTGTTGTGGGGTGTACCTAGCTGTGAATTTCTTACGAATTCCATTTTCTCTACAAAACCGTAGGAATTCTTTACAGATATACTCACCTCCTCTGTCAGTTCTCAGAACTTTGATATGCAGCTTGCTTTGATTTTCTACAAGTGCTTTGAAATTTCAGATTTTTTCAAACACTTCACTTTTATTCTTGAGGAAATAAACCCAAGTTTTTCTAGTAAAATCATCAATAAATGTTAGAAAATATTGGTTTCCTACTAGTGATGGAGTTTGCATCGGTCCACATACATCTGAGTGGACAATCTCTAAGGGTACCTTTGCCCTTACGCTTTTCCCTGATGGAAAACTTTCTCTATGTTGTTTTCCCAGTATGCAACCTTCACAAAGGTTGTCCGGTTTCTCTATCAATGGTAATCCTCTTACCATTCCGTTTCTGCTCAACAAGTTAAGACCTCCAAAGTTGAGATGTCTAAATCTCAAGTGCCACAACCAATTTTCATCCTTTGGTACGCTTTGGAGAGCCTCTTGGGTAACTGCTGCAATTACCTCTTTGTTTTTCAAATCTGCTCTTATTCTCAGAGGGAACATCCTGTTCCTCATCATTTTCACTTCAGCAATACATCTTTTGCTGGGTGCTATATCCATGATGGTGCATACATCATTCTTAAAGAAAACATTGTACTCCTTATGGACAAGCTGTCCAATACTCAAGAGGTTACATCTCATTCCAGGGACATAGTAGACATCTGCTATGGTTTTCTTTTCACCTTTCTTTGTAAATATCTTAATTTCTCCTTTACCCATAACAGAAATTTTACTATCAGTCCCAAGTGTGACTTGTGACTTCACACTTTGATCTAAAGCAGAAAACAGGGCTATGTTTCCTGTCATATGGTTGCTACAACTGGAATCTAGAAACCATATATCTTCACTATTTGTTTTAGCCATATTACAAGCTAACAAAACATTGTTTTGGCTGATATTTTCTCTAGTGATATTTGCACTAGAACTATTAATCATATCATGTTGATTCTTCTTACATTCATTGGCATATTGCCCATATTTTTTACAATAATAACATTGGACATTGGATTTTTCATACCTTTGTCCTTGAGCATGATGTTGTCCTCTTTGTTGGCTGCTACCTTGGCCTTGGTTCTGATCTGAATTGCTGCCTCTTCCTTGAGCATTTGCTGGACTGTTCCTTCCACCTCTGTTTTGGCTTCTGCCTCTTCCTCTCTTGTTTCCTCTGCCTTGACCTCTTCCTCTTCCAAAAGACATCTGGGTCTTGAAGGCTTGCTCTAGAGATGAATTTTCATTTCTACTCAACCTCTACTCATGTGTTACCAGTGATGCAAGAAATTCATCAACTGAAAAGTTTGGGAGATCCTTTGTCTCTTCTATGGTGGTGACAATCACATCAAACTTTGAGGGTAGGACCCTCAATAATTTCTCCACAATCCTCCTTTCTTCAAGAACTTCTCCATGAGTCCTCATTTGTGTGACCAAACCAATCACATGTGTGAAGAATGAGTCAATATTGTCTGACTCTTTCATGTTCAGATTCTCAAAATCTCTCCTCAGCAACTGTAGTTTTGTTGTCTTCACTTTCTCCATGCCTTGATAGGCTGTCTTGAGAGTTTTCCATGATTCTTTGGATGTCTTAGCTACTGCTATCCTTGGAAACACACTTCGGTCCACTGCTTGATACAAAAATACAAGGGCTTTTGAGTCCTTTTTCCTATTTCTCTTCAATAGGTCTTTCTCTCCCTAAGTTAATCTATTAAACTCATTTTCGTCTGCTGGTTCTTCAAAAACATCGTCAACAAGTTCCCATAAATCTTGACAGGCAAACAGGGCTCTCATGGTTATTGCCCAATAGTCATACTTTTTCCCATTGAACTGTGGGAATTGAGGGTTAAACAAACCCATACTAGTGCTTATGCTAACCATTCCTTGCATTCTCAGCTATGCTTAAAATTTTTGACTTTGTGTTTAAAGTACTGACTGTTTCTTCAACAACAACACAGAAAAAACTAATCTGAAAAATACCTAGATCCTTTTGCCAAAGAACTTCACTTTGCTGAGCTTCTCCAGCAAGAAATTTTTCCTTCAACTTCTTTCATGCCTTTCAAAGAGCCTGGACCAGCTCTGATACCACTGTTGGGGAATTTTTTTGGTAAAATCCCAAAAACAAATTAACTGCACAGAGAATGATACTCTACTAGAAATTTCTGATAATTCAAGAAAAAAAATCACTTGAACAGAGGATAATACTCTGTTTTACAAGACATGATCTTTAACACAGGATCTTGGTGGAGACAGAATTTCAGCTTGTTGAAGATAAAGTTCCAGCAACAAACATAAGAACTTCTATTCATTACAATTAAACCAACTGTTACAAAATGTCTTCCTCTTGACAGAGGGATTCACCAATTTATGCTGAAGAGCATCTTCCTTTTAACGAGAGGGATTTACCAAGAGACTGCTTCAAGTGCAGTTCCAAAAACAAAACATTCAAACTGTTACAAAATGACCAGAACACATATTCCGCACTGTTGTGCATTCCTGTTACATATTATGCTGTTGCGTATTGCTAAACATACATGCTCTTGCACTGCTGCGCTTCAATACCCTTTTCACTCACTAACTTAACAAAAACAAACATAGGAGTATATATAGTCTTACTTGCCATACTGTCGTAAAATAAAAAAACAATAAAATTAAATGCTTTCACCAACCTTTACTTGTGCCCATACTCCCGCTGAAAGAAAATTAAAATCTTTACCAAAACTTACCAACCCACAGTAAATTTCATTTACTGTTTTACTGACAATACTAGCCGTAAAGAAACTTTTACTTCACGTCAAATTTATTTGCTACAGGCCTGTACTTCAACAATTGACTTTAATTTGATCGCATCACACAATCACAATTTTCGGGAGGAAAAAATGAAACACTATTAAGTTGGTGCAAATTGCGATCGGATCGCATTACACCATCACAATTGCAGAAATCAAGTGAACACAAAAACGTAAGCTCCAAACATATATGCGACTTGCGATCTGCGATCTCATCGCATGGCAAGGTAAGAACTGCAGTTGAAATTACAATTTCAACATTAATCACCTTGTTGTTCTTGTTAACATCATATTTCTACACAAACTGTGAGACACCATAATATATCATAATGGGAGAGAAGACATCCCTATTTAAGGCATGTGGAAGTGGAGGATAATTTTAAGGGTGTGCCATAAACGAAAAGGAATATCCATGGAACGCCTATACATGGTCAAATCCTTCTTATCAATTTATTAATAAAAAAAATGTCCTTAACTAATAAGAGAAAGGAGTGTCTTACTCGATCAAATGCATTTGCCATATCCAACTCGATGATGATACCCAAATCTTTCATATTGTCCAAGATGACATGAATTATTCATGATTTGGAAATATGGGATAAAACCTCCTTGGTCTTCGAAAATGATTGATAACATAACAATTCTTAGGCTATTGTAAATCATCTTAGTGATGATTTTGTAAGGTGAGTTGCACAAAAAAAATATATGGAACCTAAAGAAGGAGACCATCGATTCCCTTGGAATTAGGGAGAGGAAGAAGAATTTGTGCTCCCACCCAATTTTTCTTTCCCGTTTGAAAACTTGATCATTCACATAAAGCCCCTCCTTATACGATTCCAAAAGTAACGAAAGAAACTTATAGAGAAACCACGTGGCCCCCGTGATTTATCTGGATCCAGAGACCAGATTTCCTCTATTACTTCTTCTTCATGAACTTCCTGACTGAATATCTAATTTCTAGTACTCGAAATAACTTTCAGGATGCAGGATATAGTCTCGACCTCTGGCCAAGTCCATCTTTGAATCCTTTGAACAAAAGTTTTGGAATGGAGAGAAATATTCGTATTTAATTTTTGGAAAGGTGGATAGCTTTGGACGCCCTTCTGGAGAGATCTCTTTTACCTAATTGCGAATTTCCCAAGCCTTGGCTATATATATAAACTGGTTTTGTTCCGATGGATTCCCCACTTTCAACCATGTTCTACTTTTTTATATGTTCTACTTTATATATATATATATATATATATATATATATGTTACAACTGTTTTTGGTTGCATGGATAACACAGGGGATGAAAAAATTACATTATGATAAGTAAAAGAAAATACATGAACAAGACAAAACAAACCTCTCTTGTAAAATAATTTTTCTTACATCTCGACCTTTTCTTTATGAGTCAAGAAACCCTAAGAGTAGCTGGGGACTCCAAATTTGGAATATGCGTATTCTGTTGTATGTAAAACTGAAGAATCATAAAGGATAAAGCAATAATACTTTTATTTCTACATAAATTCCTGAGATTAGATAAGCGGAAACGAAACTCTAACCATTGGAAGAACTTTCTTAGAGAAATCAAGCCACACTATACGTATATAAAAGAATTTCAAGCCAATTTGTTCTCTTTAAAAAAAATAATTAAAACATAGAAAATATATGCTACAGAAAGGAAATCGTTGCGGCTGGTCCCCAGATATTGGAAGGAAGTTTGTTTCAAAGGCCCATCATAATAAACATAGTAAAAGCCATAGTGACCTCAACAGTAATGGAAATAAGTCTCCCTCTCCGATTAACAGCCAGAAAACTGTCTTAACTATATTATTTGTGAAGAACAAAGCTACACGGCCAACTGGCCAAAGTTAGTTATATATATATAACCCTAAGGGTTTTAAAAACAGCCTGTATAATGGCTATCCGCCGGCTGTAAAGATTCGAAATACATTAATGTAAGAATTTCTGTCCATTACCGATAACACTTGAAAACCCAAGAAAAGCGATCTCCAACGTGGTCAAGGAACCTTGAAAAGAGAAAGAGGCCGCGTAAGAACCAGGTCAATTCAAGTTAAGAACTCCAAAACAATGAACCCTTAAACATCATATCACATTTGAAGGTTATTCCTTCGAAGAAGAAGTGCAAACCTGTGGAAATTATAGAAAATAGAACCCGAAATAGCAAGAAGTGAACAACTGCGAAAATTAGGGGAAGCAATCCATGTTAAATAGCCCATAAACTAGTCAAAACTTAAAGGGGGCTATGATTATATCTTTGAAAAATTATTGAGAACACCGTAGCTGCCAACCGTACCCGAAAATTCACAGAGGGAGGCAAA
Organism: Pinus taeda; assembly: GCA_000404065.3. Classification (NCBI taxonomy): domain Eukaryota; kingdom Viridiplantae; phylum Streptophyta; class Pinopsida; order Pinales; family Pinaceae; genus Pinus; species Pinus taeda. Next base: position 95,151 of record APFE030930906.1, read on the forward strand.
TACTTCAGAAAAAATGTAAATATTAAGGCTGTAAGTATTGAGAAGAGTTAGGGTTATGCGAATCTTTCCAACCTAGAGTGGCAACGGTGGTAAACTAACTCCAGAGCCTTTCCAAGTTGAGAGATAGATAGCGGACAAGAAGCCGGTTCGTGGCAAGCTTTCGAGCACACAAAAACTGCAAATAACGGCCACATTAAGGAAATAAACCACGTCAGTACAGAAGATCGATATTGGCTAAACAAAAATTATAAAATAACAATAGAAAGAGCCACTCTATGTTCATCTCGGTTCAGAGGAGGTGATAAACCTAACCTAGAATAGCATGAACCATCGTCCGTCGGTAACTCACCTACCTAAAAGCTTGAAAGACTGATAACCCGAGCCGAGACGAGGAAAGGAAATAGCTTGCAGGGTCTAGAGCCTTCTAGCGCAGTTGTACTAGTATTTAAGTCAAACCACGGCGATGGTTTCATTGTTACCACATGCGCTCGCCAAAAGAATATAATGGAGCAACTCCAATAACGATCACTCATGGAATGAAAACATTATATTATGGCAACGCCAATAAGGCTACGTCGACCCACTAAGGAAGGAAGATTAAAGCTGCAAAATAATGAATTTTCTTTAAGATAAATATACTACCGTAATGGCCTAAGCCATGGGTGACAATTCAATAAGATTTAAATGAAAGGTATATACATAATGTTAAGAAAGTAGGTCTCTATATGATCCAATTATAGCGATCGACAATAATTATGTAGGGAAAGGAAATGATCCAATTATAGTGATCGGCAATAATTATGTAGGGAAAGGAAATGTACATGTTTATAAGTACATGTACAAAAGAGAGACAATCAAGTAAATAAATAAAAAACTCGAACGTTCACGTCTAAAATATGAAGAACATTGCTAAGAGGAGAACAAGAGCCATAGTGTTACATTAACTCTCGGCAAGCTTGTAAAACCGGTTGAAAAGTTAATTTCCTTATATTGGTACACAAATGGTGGTTAGTAATTCGATTTTAAAAATAAAATTAATGTAGATTGTGTAAATTTTGATTATATATATATAAAATTTTAATATTAATGAAGTGTAAGGAATATCTAATAAGGTTACAACTTTAATATTAATATGATCTATAAATTATCATGAAGATTTTAGGGAAAAGTTTTTCATCATAATATTTAAAAATATTAGATTATTTATTTGATTTTATTATTCAAGTTTATGAAAACAACTAAAATACTAAATCTAAAGAAATAAGTCAACAAATGTACTTTCCACATAAATAAGCATAAAATTTATCTTGTAAAATATAATAGGGAAAAAATCTATTAGTATGTCACGTCCTTATATAATACTTACTCATACACGGATAAAAACAAATTTGATTGCTAACTTTACACATAGAAAGAGGTGGAAATAAATTAATACACTTTATGGATATAGATTATCCTTACGCATGTCAATGATGTTAATTAACTTGGAACCCATTTAATAGTCGATCGACCATTATACAATTAACATTATAATAGTTCATAAGGTATTACCCTAACTTTACAGCGAATACAGAGTTTAATTATTTGTATATGATCCTCGTAACTTTTGATGTGGCGTAGGAATCAACGCTGCCAGCAGTCATCAGACACTTATCAATTGCACTATAAATTCTCCTTACCGGAGAAGTAGACAGCTGGTCCGTTTCTAGATTTTTCTACCCGACTGGATTACGGTCGCTGGAATACTGTAAATGATATTAAATGTTGCAGGCAGTCGTGATCTCCTCGGGATCATTGATAAGATCCATGGTGGAGATCTACAAACCTTAATCGGACGGCTAAAGATTGATTGCCAGCTATCAGTAGTTTTAGGGTTTTATGTTATATGTTTGGCACCTCAATTTTCTGCGGTTATTTTCCCATTTCGACAATGGATGCCTGTCTTCAACATTCGTAGCCGGCTTTGATGGTGAAACTCTGGGTCATTGTTGCGCCCAGAGATAGCGAACACCTTTGGCGCTCCGCTCTGGCCCAAACATTCACAGGTATCCTTTTTCCTTTGTATCATTATTAGATAGGGAATTTTCTCAGAGTTTTATGGACTTTTCTCTCCGTTATTCTCATTATGCTGATTATCTTTGTTGACAGGGTCCGAAGAAATTACCGCGACTATCGTTTCATCTCCATGCGTGGTTTCAATAGGTAAGCCTGCGGCCCTTAGCTTAGAGTTTGCATATAAGGTTGATGCTAAGTTATATGATGATTCTTCCCCTTTCCTGCTAGGTGATTTTCACCACTCCGTGATGGAAAGATGATTTCTTGTGACTTTTACTTGCTTGAGGCATCACCCATAGCTCGAAGCCAGGGTTCTGGCCTTAAAGGTCCTCATAGTGGCAGCAGTGTTTCCGCGCCAGGAACGGGACTCAGAGATTCCTGTTACTAAATTCGAATGTATTATTTCAATGTTTGTTTCCCTGGTTTGACATTCTGTTTTTTCAATACTGTAAGGATATTTTTAATCGATGAACTGCTGTGTATGGCTCAGCCGGTTACGTCGTGAACATTTGGTCTATATATACTATATTTTATTGTTGTTAAATGCGTAGACAATTATGACTCTGTTATCCAGAATATATGAAGTTTGTGTTTTCTCTGGTTCTGAAAAGTACTATGGTTTCCACTTTACCGTTGTGATTCCGAAGGGTTCGGCAAGGTTTATTAATCTATTGTTTTTACATGGTTCGGTTATGGAATTATATTGATTGATATGCCACTGTAACTCTAGAATTAGTCTATGGTTGGTGACGTAGCTATTCGCTACCACAGGAACATATATTATTTCGTCGTTTGATATTACTCATGTATAGAGTGCTCAGATGCGACCCTTGGATGGTCTCGGCGCCGGAATTATCGGTTGTGCCTTGACCGTCCTTGCTCTCATGGGTCTCGTCCGTTGATAGAGCACCTGTAAGTTATTTTTTTTTTGTCTACAGAAAGAAGCATAACTATAGTATACGAATTCTTGTTTATTTCAGGTAGTTGATTTAATATTACATGGATTACATCCACATTTTGCTGAAATCTTTTCAAGGTTTTCGTTATTCGTAACCTCGTATTTCGTTATCGTTATACTTGCATAAACTTGACCCTGACGAGGGCTTCGATAGTTTATGGGTTCATATAATCATTGCTATTGGCGCAATTGCTCTGTCTTTCCTTTGGTACAGATGATTATGATTTTATTCCACCGTGTCTCAGTTGGTTTGACGATTGTGTGCGGACCATACGCACCCTGATTTTACTGTCCTTTGTCATTATATATATATTCATTTGGTTTACAGTATTTCTTGCACATATTTCCTTTTTCCTACTTGACATTATATCATTATACTATTGTTATGCGCATAATAATAATATGTCATCCCCTTCCGTAAAAGGTATGAATTACAAAAGTCAGTTTTCTTAAAACTCAGATAATACTGAGATCTGACCGAGTTCATACAGTACTCCACTTGGTTTTTATTTAATGTTTTAATGAGTTTCGCCTGAACATATAGTTTATTCCTGTGTCCTGGCATGGTGTACTTGTTTTCTTTTAACAGGTTGAGCCTATCTTTCAGATCGTCCTAGACTCTAACTTACAGTCCAGATAGTATCTTTAAAACACGAATGTATCTTAGACTATAAAACAATAACTGTACTTACCAGCACTGCTACTGTTACAACCTTCAGTACCTCTCCAGCATAGAGGGACTTACTTTGTGGCTTGTTCTCCTCTCAACCATGAGAATAGTCCACCAAACTGAATCTCCCCCCAAGCTCTTTTGCCAGACCGTTGTCTTCAGCAAATGTATTGCACAACTTGTGCCTGTGTTATCTGGTCCTTACCAGACTTAGCACCCTCTTTCTTCTTTTTCTTTGCCTTATTCCTCGTTTGTTACTTAACAACCCGGGTCCTTTTCCTTTTCCCTTTTCTATGGAAATAGGAAAAACAGTTAGTGTTTTTTCCATGTTAGAAACTGCTTATTATCAGGCAAGAAAAGACGATAACTTCCTCATAGAAAGTATTATGTGTAATTACTCAATTTGTACTCCAATTTTGAATTAATAATATTCAAATCATTTTTCACGAAAGATAATAATCTCTGTTCCATATTTACTTAGAATGGTAAAACAAAAGATTTATTCCCATAAATTATCCGGTCATTACATCTCCTCCCCCTGAGATTGGACACTATCTCGGTGTCTTCCAGCCATGAACAAAGCGGGATAAGTTCTTGTCATTAGTTCTTCATCCTCCCAAGTGGCCTCCTCAGGTCCATAATGTCGCCATTGTATCTTAACTTGGGTAATAACGTGTTTCCGCAGCTGCACTTCTCTCCCATCGAGGATGTTCAGAGGTTTGACCAGAACCTCTCCTTCCGGTTCGACCTGCATTGCACAATTCCTTAAGTTAGTTTTCCTTCAGCACTAATTTTAACAGGTTTATTGTAATAGTAACTCCCACCTGAATATCTTTCCATCAGATTACATGCTTAGGGTCATAGACATATTTCTTTAGTAATGAAACATGGAACACGTTGTGGACCCGGATGTGACTTGGCAAGGCAAGCTGGTAAGCCACTGGTCCAATCCTAGCCAAGACTTGAAAGGGTCCAGAGTATCGGGGCGCCAATTTGGGACACCCACTCCACTATAAGGTACTCCTTTTAGCTTGAATTCTGATATAAACATGGTCCCAAACTTGGTACTCCTTGAACCTTCTTTTCCGATCAACAAAATTTTTCTGTCTATCTTGAGCAACTTTCATATTAACGCACACTCTTTTCACCATGTCTTCCATTTCTTTAAGCATCTCAGGTCCTAAACTCAGTTTATCTTCGGTTCCTCCCCAGCTAGAGGGTGTATGGCATTTTCGACCATACATGACCTCAAATGGGCTCATTTGCGTAGAGGTATGATACCCATTGTTATACGCGAATTCCACCAGATGTAAATAATCTTCCCACAGCGTGGGTTGCTGCATAACATAAGCCCTTAACATGTCTTCCACCACTTGGTTCTCTCGTTCCGTTTATCCCTCAGTATGAGGATAGTATGCTGTGATGAAATTTAATTGGGTTCCTAAATCAGCGAATAGTGTTTTCCAAAAGGCTGATGTGAACTTCACATCACGATCTGAAATTATCATCTTCAGGAGCCCATGTAACTTAAACACATGCTGCATAAAAATATGAGCAATCTGTACAGCTTTATACATGGATTGTACAGGTATAAAATGCGCCACTTTACTCAACTTGTCTACTACCACCATAATAGAATCGTTGTTTCTTTTTGTCTTAGGCAAACCTGTGATAAAATCCATGGAAATTACTTCCCATTTACATTCTGGGATAGGTAATGGTTGTAGCAATCCTGCTGGTGCTAGTGCTCTGCTTTAATCTGCTGGCATTCTAAACATCGTGCCAAGTACTCAGCAATATTCTTCTTCATTCCTGGCCAAAAGTAATCCTTTCGGATTGCAGTAATCATTTTCTGGTATCTCGGGTGTCCCGCATAATGGTTGATATGGAATTCATCAATAATCAGATTTTTAATTTGGTCTTGGTTAGTTATGTATAACCTTTTCTTGAAATATATCATTCCAGCATCATCTAACTCATATTCTTGTTGGTCTACCGCATTGACGGATTGCTGTATTTGCAGTTTTAGCTGCTGATATTCAGTATCTTGATCTGAGGCTTCCTTCACCATCTCCAAGAAAGGATTCTTCCACCCACTAATGGAAATCTCATACAAATGTTGTATTTTCCAACTTAAGGCATCTGCCACTCGGTTCTCTTTTCCTTGTAGATGTTTTATCTCAAAATCAAAGGCACTTAAGAAATCCACCCACCGTGCTTGTCTAGCATTTAAGGTGGGCTGGCTGAAATAGTTGGTTAAATTATGATGATCGGTAAGCAGCAAGAATTTCCTGCCCACCAGATAATGCCGCCACATTTTTAAGGCATGAATGACGGCAGCCAATTCCAAATCATAAGCAGAGTATTTCTGTTCATGCTCTTTTAATTTTTGAGACTCGTATGCAATCACCTTGCCTTCTTGCATTAAGAATCCACCTACTCCTTCTTTGCTTGCGTCCGTACATACTACATAATCCTTTTCAGGATTGGCTATACTCAAAATAGGTGTTGTAGTGAGTAGGTGTTTCAATTGTTCAAAACTATTCTGGCAGCTTGCGGTCCAATGAAATGCTTTTCCCTTTTTTTGCAATGAGGTAATGGGAAATGCTACTCTAGAAAAGCCTTCTACAAACCTGCTATAATAACCATCCAATCCCATAAAGGATCGAACATCTGACACATCTTTCAGTACAGGCCACTCCATTATGGCCTTTATCTTTTCCAGGTCCACAGCGATCCCATCCTTTGTAATTACATGGCCCAAATATTGGATTTCTTCTTTAAAGAAATCACACTTACTAAACTTTGCGTATAGCTGATGTTCTTGAAGTGTCTGTAACACCATTCTAAGATGTTCATGATGTTCTTCCATGGTGCGAGAATATATTAGTATATCGTCAATAAATACCAGCACAAATCTATCCAAATAACAATGGAAAATACTGTTCATTAAACACATGAAATTTGCAGGGGTGTTGGTTAGTCCGAACGGCAAGACCACAAATTCATAATGACCATATCTTGTTCTAAAAGTTGTTTTAGCGATATCTTCTTCCTTAATTCTGATCTGATGGTAACCTAATCACAGATCGATCTTAGAGAACACCGTCGCACCTTTCACTTGATCAAATAGTTCATCGATTCGAGGTATAGGATATTTATTCTTAATGTCAACTTATTTAACTGTCGGTAATCTATGCACATCCGGAGAGTTCCATACCTTTTCTTGACAAATAGTACTGGGGCTCCCCATGGGGACACGCTAGGACGTATGTAATCTTTGTCTAACAATTCCTGCAACTGTATTCTTAATTCTGTCAGTTCGGGTACACTCATTCTATAGGGTTCCCGTGACAGTGGTGCTGCTCCCGGAACCAACTCAATGGTAAAATCTATGTTTCTTCTTGGTGGTAGCCCAGGAATTTCTTCTAGAAACACATCTGTGAATTCTTGGATTACAGGGATATTATTCAGAATAGCTGTTTTATCCTTAGAATTTGCATAACCCACCTGAATGGCATAGACCTGGCACCCTTTCCAAATACATTTTATGAGCTGGTTTGCTGTTATTGGTCGAACATGCACAGGTCGTTTAATTCCTTGCACTTCTTTCCTGATTCCATGATAATCTCTAAAGTACATAACCTTGGTTTTACAATCCACTAATGACTAGTGTTTTTCCAGCCAGTCCATACCAATTAGAATATCATAGGAGCCAAGGGGAAGTACGTTTAAGTCAGCCTTTACTGGCTATCCGGCTATAGTGAAGGAGCAATCCTTAATTTTAGCTGTCACTCGTCTTTTGGCTCCTGTAGCTAATTGTACCAGCCATCGGTTTTTAAACTTAACAGATTGTAAATTACAACGTTCTACTACCTTTGGGCTTACATAACTTAGTATAGCCCCAGGATCAATTAAAACAGATACAGTAAGGTCTGAAATGTTACCTTTGAATTCGACCATGGTCGGCTAATATTCCGCCTGACGATCTTCCAAAGCCGCATTAGTCCTGGGTACATTACGTCCTACCTTGCCAACTGTTGACGCTTTGTGACTTTGAGATAATTGTTTGGTCCCCTTTCGCTGTGGATAGTTTTTGATGTAATGGGGTCCCCCACAACCCCAGCATTGCACCGGGGGTCTTATTGTACCTTCACTGTCCAATCGTGCATGTTATTCACTGACTTTAGACTCATTGGTAGGCCTAAATTTGGATGTGGTTCTTGCTGTAGTTCTACTGTTTAGTCCCTTGCCATTTCCCTTACTTCCACTGTTACGATTTCCTTTATTGTATCTTATTGACTTAAAGCTCTTTTTCTCATTCCATTTTCTGCCACCAGCTTCCTCTTTTTGCTTGCTTTATTGAGAACAGATTCTAGCCTTACAGATTACCTCATCCATTGATTTTGGATTATCAAATTCAATCCTCTCTCGCATGTAGGGCGGTAAGCTACTAACAAATATCTGTACCTTTGCTTGTTCTTCCCTTATATATGGCACATAGCGGAGTAAGGAAGTAAAACAGGTGATAAACTCGTCCATAGTCTGCTGCCCCAAACGCAGATCGTGGAACTCTCTTGCCTTTTCATCGTAGAAGCGTTCAGTTAAATACCTCTCCTTAAAATATCTTTGAAAGTTATCGCAAGTAATAGTTTGCTCAGTAACTCCTTTTATAATTTTCACTTCTTCCAACCATAAGGTGGCCTTTCCCTGTAGCTGAAAGATAGCCAATCGTGCTTTAAGATTGTGGTCATATTCATAGAGCTGGAAATACTTATTCATATTGATTAGCCATGCTTCAGCTACTTCTTCTTGTTCCCCGTCAAAATGGGGTGGTTTAATTTTGCGAAATTCCCCTTGTAGTTCCACCCTTTGTCTTTTCGAAGTTTGTTGTTCAATTACATTATCGGAACGTTCCTCTTGTTCCTCTGATCCCTCACGGGGTATATGGTGGTTCTATTCTTCAGACATCCTCCGCTGCTCAGTGCTAGGATTAATTGGTGGTTGATTCTGTTGATCAGACAAACTCTTCAGGATCCTTTCTTGTTCCAGTGTAAGTCTGGCATTGTCTTCACGTAGCCTTGCCATCTTATTTTTAAGTTCCTGTACTGTTTCCAGAATGGCTTGATTTGTAACTCTGGCCTCTTCCCCAAGCTGTACCCACAGTTCAGGATTATGTTTGGGGCCAGATGCCCCCTGTCCCATCACAGGTCGTCGAGTTGTGTTATCTGCTCTCCTCATGCTGTAGGTTCTCGAAACTCCTGATCCTGTACTTCATTCAAACAAAGTGAATGGGTAATGATAAAGAAGATCTATATATAATTTTTTATTTTTTATTTTTAATGTCTCTATGTATCAATCTGTCTTTACCCAGAGGCCTCAGATCTGTAACTGGGCTCTGATACCACATGTCACGTCCCTATATAATACTTACTCATACACAGATAAAAACAAATTTGATTGCTAACTTTACACATAGCAAGAGGTGAAATTAAATTAATACACTTTATGGATATAGATTATCCTTACGCATGTCAATGATGTTAATTAACTTAGAACCCATTTAATAGTTGATCGACCATTATATAATTAACATTATAATAGTTCATAAGGTATTACCCTAACTTTACAACGAATACATAGTTTAATTATTTGTATATGATCCTCGTAACTTTTGATGCGGCGTAGGAATCGATGCTGCCAACAATCCTACGCAGTCATCGGACACTTATCAATTGCACTATAAATTCTCCCTACCGGAGAAGTAGACATCTGGTCCGTCTCTGGATTTTTCTACCCGACTGGATTACGGTCGCTGGAATACTATAAATGATATTAAATGTTGCACGTAGTTGTGATCTCCTCGAGATCATTGATAAGATCCACGACAGAGATCTACAAACCTTAATCGGACGGCTAAAGATTGATTGCCAGCTATCAATAGTTTTAGGGTTTTATGTTATATGTTTGGCAGCTCATTTTTCCGTGGTTATTTTCCCATTTCGACTATGGCCGCCTGTCTTCAACATTCGTAGCCGGCTTTGATGGTGAAACTCTGGGTCATTGTTGTGCCCAAAGACAGCGAGCACCTTTGGCGCTCCGCTCTGGCCCAAACATTCACAGGTATCCTTTTTCCTTTGTATCATTATTGGATAAGGAATTTTCACAGAGTTTTATGGACTTTGCTCTTTGTTATTCTCATTATTCTGATTATCTTTGTTCACAGGGTCCGAGGAAATTACCGCGACCATCGTTTCATCTCCATGCATTGTTTCAACAGGTAAGCCTGCGGCCCTTAGCTTAGGGTTTGCATATAAGGTTGATGCTAAGTTATATGATGATTCTTCCCCTTTCCTGCCAGGTGATTTTCACCACTCCTTGATGGAAAGATGATTTCTTGTGACTTTTACTTGCCTGAGGCATCACCCATAGCTCAAAGCCAGGGTTCTGGCCTTAAAGTTCCTCATAGTGGCAGCGGTGTTTCCCCACCTGGAACGGGACTCAGAGATTCCTGTTACGAAATTCGAATGTATTATTTCAATGTTTGTTTCCTTGGTTTGACATTCTGTTTTTTTCAATACTGTAAGGATATTTTTAATCGACGAACCGCTATGTATGGCTCAGCCGGTTACACCGTGAACATTTGGTCTGTATATACTATATTTTATTGTTGTTAATTGCATAGACAATTATGACCTTGTTATCCAGCATATATGAAGTTTGTGTTTTCTCTGGTTCTGAAAAGTACTATGGTTTCCAGTTTACCATTGTGATTCCGAAGGGTTCGGCAAGGTTTATTAATCTATTGTTATGACATGGTTCGGTTCTGGAATTATATTGATTGATTTGCCACTATAACTCTAGAATTAGTCTATGCTTGATGACATCGCTGTTCGTTACCATAGGAACATATATTATTTCATCGTTTGTTATTACTCATGTATAGAGTGCTCAGATGCGACACTTGGATGGTCTCAGCGCCGTAATTATCGGCTGTGCCTTGACCGTCCTTGCTCTCATGGGTCTCGTCCGTTGATAGAGCACCTGTAAGTTCCTTTTTTTTTTTTGTCTACCGAAAGAATCATAACTATAGTATACGAATTCTTCTTTATTTCAGGAAGTTGATTTAATATTACATGGATTATATCCACATTTTTCTGAAATCTTTTCAAGGTTTTCATTATTTGTAACCTCGTATTTCGTTATTGTTATACTTGCATAAACTTGACCCTTATGAGGGCTTGGATAGTTTATGGGTTGCTATAATCATTGCTATTGGCGCAATTGCTCTGTCTTTCCTTTGGTACAGATGATTATGATTTTATTCCACCGTGTCTCGGCTGGTTTGACCATTGTGTGCAGACCATACGCACCCTGATTTTACTGTCCTTTGTCATTATATATATATTCATTTGGTTTACCATATTTCTTGCACATATTGCCTTTTTCCTACTTGACATTATATCATTATACTACTGTTATGCGCATAATAATAATATGTCATCCCCTTCCGTTAAAGGTATGAATTACAAAAGTCAGTTTTCTTAAAACTCAGATAATACTGAGATCTGACCAAGTTCATATAGTACTCCACTCTGCTTTTATTTAATGTTTTAATGAGTTTCGCCCGAACATATAGTTTATTCATGTGCCTTGGCATGGTGCACTTGTTTTCTTTTAACAGGTTGAGCCTATCTTTCAGATCGTCCTAGACTCTAACTTACAGTCCATATAGTATCTTTAAAACAGGAATGTATCTTAGACTATAAAACAATAACTGTACTTACCAGCACTGCTACTATTACAATCTTCAGCACCTCTCCAGCATAGAGGGACTTACTTTGTGGCTTGTTCTCCTCCCAACCATGAGATTAGTCCACTATACTAAATCTCCCCCCAAGCTCTTTTGCCAGACCGCTGCCTTCAGCAAATGTATTGCACAACTTGTGCCTGTGCTATCTGGTCCTTACCAGACTTAGCACCCTCTTTCTTCTTTTTCTTTGCCTTCTTCCCCGTTTGTTCCTTAACAACCCGGGTCCTTTTCCTTTTCCCTTTTCTATGGAAATAGGAAAAACAGTTAGGGTTTTTTCCCTGTTAGCAACTGCTTATTATCAGGTAAGAAAAGAGGATAACTTCCTCATAGAAAGTATTATGTGTAATTACTCAATTTGTACTCCAATTTTGAATTAATAATATTCAAATCATTTTTCACAAAAAAATAATAATCTCTGTTCCATATTTACTTACAATGGTAAAACAGAAGATTTATTCCCATAAATTATCTAGTCATTACATCTCCTCCCCCTAAGATTGGACACCGTCTCAGTGTCTTCCAGCCATGAACAGAGCTGGATAAGTTCTTGTCATTAGTTCTTCATCCTCCCAAGTGGCCTCCTCAGGTCCATAATGTCGCCATTGTATCTTAACTTGGGTAATAGCTCGTTTCCGTAGCTACACTTCTCTCCGGTCGAGGATGTTCAGAGGTTCGACCAGAACCTCTCCTTTCGGTTCGACCTGCATTGCACAATTCCTTAAGTTAGTTTTCCTTCAACACTAATTTTAACAAGTTTATTGTAATAGTAACTCCCACCTAAATATCTTGCCATCGGATTACATTCTTAGGGTCATAGACATATTTCTTTAGTATTGAAACATGGAACACGTTGTGGACCCGAATGTGACTTGGCAAGGTAAGCTGGTAAGCCAGTGGTCCAATCCTAGCCAAGACTTGAAAGGGTCCACAGTATCGGGGTGCCAATTTGGCACAGCCACACCACTGTAATGTACTCCTTTTAGCTTGAATTCTGATATAAACATGGTCCCCAACTTGGTACTCCTTGAACCTTCTTTTCCGATCAGTAAAATTTTTCTGTCTATCTTGAGCAGCTTTCAGATTAACGCACACTCTTTTCACCATGTCTTCCATTTCTTTAAGCATCTCAGCTCCTAAACTCAGTTTATCTTTGGGTCCTCCCCAGCTAGAGGGTGTACGGCATTTTCGACCATACATGACCTCAAATGGGCTCATTTGCGTAGAGGTATGATACCCATTGTTATACGCGAATTCCACCAGATGTAAATACTCTTCCCACAGTGTGGGTTGCTGCATAACATAAGCCCTTAACATCTCTTCCACCACTTGGTTCACTCGTTCCATTTGTCCATTAGTCTGAGGATAGTATGCTATGCTGAAATTTAATTGGGTTCCTAAATCAGCGAATAGTGTTTTCCAAAAGGCTGATGTGAACTTCACATCACGATCAGAAATTATCGTTTTCGGGAGCCCATGTAACTTAAACACATGCTGCATAAAAATATGAGCAATCTGTACAGCTTTATATGTGGATTGTACAGGTATAAAATGCGCATCTTTACTCAACTTGTCTACTACCACCATAATAGAATTGTTGTTTCTTTTTGTCTTAGGCAAACCTGTGATAAAATCCATGGAAATGACTTCCCATTTCCATTCTGGGATAGGTAATGGTTGTAGCAATCCTGCTGGATGCTGGTGCTCTGCTTTAATCTGCTAGCATTCTAAACATCGTGCCAAGTACTCGGCAATGTTCTTCTTCATTCCTGGCCAAAAGTAATCCTTTCGGATTGCAGTAATCATTTTCTGGTATCCCGGGTGTCCCGCATAATGGCTGATATGGAATTCATCCATAATTAGATTTTTAATTTGGTCTTGGTTAGGTATGTATAACCTTTGCTTGAAATATATCATTCCAGCATCATCTAACTCATATTCTTGTTGGCCTGTCACATTGACGGATTGCTGTATTTGCAGTTTTAGCTGCTGATATTCAGTATCTTGATCTGAGGCTTCCTTCACCATCTCCAAGAAAGGATTCTTCCACCCACTAATGGAAATCTCATACAAATGTTGTATTTTCTGACTTAAGGCATCTGCCACTCTGTTCTCTTTTCCTTACAGATGTTTTATCTCAAAATCAAAGCCACTTAAGAAATCCACCCATCGTGCTTGTTTATCATTTAAGGTGGGCTGGCTGAAATAATTGGTTAAACTATGATGATCGGTAAGCAGCAAGAATTTCCTGCCCACCAGATAATGCCGCCACATTTTTAAGGCATGAATGACGGCAGCCAATTCCAAATCATAAGCATAGTATTTCTGTTCATGCTCTTTTAATTTTCGAGACTCGTATGCAATCACCTTGCCTTCTTGAATTAAGACTCCACCTACTCCTTCTTTTCTTGCGTCCGTACATACTACATAATCCTTTTCAGGATCGGCTATACTCAAAATAGGTGCTGTAGTGAGTAGGTGTTTCAATTGTTCAAAACTTTTCTGGTAGCTTGCGGTCCAATGAAATGCCTTTCCCTTTTTTTGCAATGAGGTAATGGGAAATTCTACTCTAGAAAAGCCTTCTACAAACCTGCTATAATAACCATCCAATCCCATAAAGGATCGAACATCTACCACATCTTTCGGTACAGGCCACTCCATTATGGCCTTTATCTTTTCCGGGTCCACTGCAATCCCATCCTTTGTAATTACATGACTCAAATATTGGATTTCTTCTTTAAAGAAATCACACTTACTAAAATTTGCGTATAGCTGATGTTCTCGAAGTTTCTGTAACACCATTCTAAGATGTTCATGATGTTCTTCCATGGTGCGAGAATATATTAGTATATCGTCAATAAATACCAGCACAAATCTGTCCAAATAATGATGGAAAATACTGTTGATTAAACACATGAAAGTTGCAGGGCCGTTGGTTAGTCCAAACGGCAAGACCACAAATTCATAATGACCATATCTTATTCTAAAAGTTGTTTTAGCGATATCTTCTTCCTTAATTCGGATTTGATGGAAACCTAATCGCAGATCGATCTTAGAGAACACTGTCGCACCTTTCACTTGATCAAATAGTTCATCGATCCAAGGTAGAGGATATTTATTCTTAATGGTCAACTTATTTAACTGTCGGTAATCTATGCACATCCGGAGAGCTCCGTCCATTTTCTTGACAAATAGTACTGGGGCTCCCCATGTGGACACGCTAGGACGTATGTAATCTTTGTCTAACAATTCCTGCAACTGTATTTTTAATTCTGTCAGTTCGGGTACACTCATTCTATAGGGTGCCCGTGACACTGGTGCTGCTCCCGGAACCAACTCAATGGTAAAATCTATGTTTCTTCTTGGTGGTAGCCCAGGAATTTCTTCTGGAAACACATCTGTGAAACACATCTGTGAATTTCTTCAGAATAGCTATTTTATCCTTAGAATTTGCGTAACCCACCTGAATGGCATAGACCTGGCACCCTTTCCGAATACATTTTATGAGCTGGTTTGTTGTTATTGGTCGAACTTGCACAGGTTGTTTAATTCCTTGCATTTCTTTCCTGATTCCATGATGATCTCTAAACTAGATAACCTTGGTTTTACAATCCACTAATGACCAGTGTTTTTCCAGCCAGTCCATACCAATTAGAATATCATAGGAGCCAAGGGGAAGTACGTCTAAGTCAGCCTTTACTGGCTGTCCGGCTATATTGAAGGAGCAGTCCTTAATTTTAGCTGTCACTCGTCTTTTGGCTCCGGTAGCTAATTGTACCAGCCATGGGTTTTTAAACTTAACATATTGTAAATTACAACGTTCTACTACCCCAGGATCAATTAAAACAGATACAGTAAGGTCTCAAATTTTACCTTCGAATTCGACCATGGTCGGCTAATATTCCTCCTGACGGTCTTCCAAAGCCGCATTAATCCTGGGTACACTACGTCCTACCTCGCCGACTGTTGAGGCTTCGTGAATTTGAGATAATTGTTCGGTCCCCTTTCGCTGTGGACAGTTTTTGATGTAATGGGGTCCCCCACAACCCCAGCATTGCACCGGGGGTCTTACTGTACCTTCACTGTCCAATCGTGCATGTTGTTCACTAACTTTAGACTCATTGGTAGGCCTAAATTTGGATGTGGTTCTTGCTATAGTTCTGTTGTTTAGTCCCTTGCCATTTCCCTTACTTCCACTGTTAAGATTTCCTTTGTTGTATCCTATTGACCTAAAGCTGTTTTTCTCATTCCATTTTCTGCCATTAGCTTCCCCTTTTTGCTTGCTTTGTTGATAACAGATTCTGGCCTTACGGATTACCTTGTCCATTGATTTTGGATTATCAAATTCAATCCTCTCTCGCATGTAGGGCGGTAAACTGCTAACAAATATATGTACCTTTGCTTTTTCTTCCCTTATATATGGCACATAGCGGAGTAAGGAAGTAAAACGGGTGATAAACTCGTCCATAGTCTGCTGCCCCAAACGCAGATCGTGGAACTCTCTTGCCTTTTCATCGTAGAAGCGTTCAGTTAAATACCTCTCCTTAAAATATCTTTGAAAGTTATCCCAAGTAATAGTTTGCTCAGTAACTCCTTTTACAATTTTCACTTCTTCCCACCATAAGGTGGCCTTTCCCTGTAGCTGAAAGATAGCCAATCATGCTTTAAGATTGTGGTCATATTCATAGAGCTGGAAATACTTAGTCATATTGATTAGCCATGCTTCAGCTGCTTCTTCTTGTTCCTGGTCAAAATGGGGTGGTTTAATTTTGCAAAATTCCCCTTGTAGTTCCACCCTTTGTCTTTTCAAAGTTTGTTGTTAAATTACATTATCGGAACATTCCTCTTTTTCCTCTGATCCCTCAGGGGGTATATGGTGGTTCTGTTCTTCAGACATCCTCGGCTGGTCAGTGCTATGATTAATTGGTGGTTGATTCTCTCGATCAGACAAACTCTTCAGGATCCTTTCTTGTTCCATTGTAAGTCTGGCATTGTCTTCCCGTAGCCTTGACATCTCATTTTTAAGTTCCTGTACTATTTCCAGAATGGCTTGATTTGTAACTCTGGCCTCTTCCCCAAGCTACACCCACAGTTCAGGATTATGTTCGGGGCCAGGTGTCCCCTGTCCCATCACAGGTCGTCGATTTGTGTTATCTGATCTCCTCATGCTGTAGGTTCTCAAAACTCCTGATCTTGTACTTCATTCAAACAAAGTGAATGGGTAATGATAAAGAAGATCTATATATAATTTTTTATTTTTTATTTTTAATGTCTCTATGTATCAATCTGTCTTTACCCAGAGGCCTCAGTTCTGTAATTGGGCTCTGATACCACATGTCACTTCCCTATATAATACTTACTCATACACGGATAAAAACAAATTTGATTGCTAACTTTACACATAGCAAGAGGTGAAAATAAATTAATGCACTTTATGGATATAGATTATCCTTACGCATGTCAATGATGTTAATTAACTTGGAACCCATTTAATAGTCGATCGACCATTATATAATTAACATTATAGTAGTTCATAAGGTATTAACCTAACTTTACAATGAATACAGAGTTTAATTATTGGTATATGATCCTCGTAACTTTTGATGCGACATAGAAATCGATGCTGCCAGCGATCCTACGCAGTCATCGGACACTTATCAATTGCATTATAAATTCTCCTTACCGGAGAAGTAGACATCTGGTCCGTCTCATGATTTTCCTACCCGACTGGATTACGGTCGCTGGAATACTGTAAATGGTATTAAATTTTGCAGGCAGTCGTGATCTCCTCGAGATCATTGATAAGATCCACGATGGAGATCTACAAACCTTAATCGGACGGCTAAAGATTGATTGCCAGCTTTCAGTAGTTTTAGGGTTTTATGTTATATGTTTGGCAGCTCATTTTTCTGCGGTTATTTTCCCATTTTGACTATGGCCGCCTGTCTTCAACATTCGTAGCCGGCTTCGATGGTGAAACTCTGGGTCATTGTTGCGCCCAAAGACAACGAACAACTTTTGCGCTCCGCTCTGGCCCAAACATTCACAGGTATCCTTTTTCCTTTGTATCATTATTAGATATGGAATTTTCACAGAGTTTTATGGACTTTACTCTCCGTTATTCTCATTATGCTGATTATCTTTGTTGACAGGGTCCGAGGAAATTACCGCGACCATCGTTTCATCTCCATGCATGGTTTCAATAGGTAAGCCTGTGGCCCTTAGCTTAGGGTTTGCATATAAGGTTGATGATAAGTTATATGATGATTCTTCCCCTTTCCTGCCAGGTGATTTTCACCACTCCCTGATGGAAAGATGATTTCTTGTGACTTTTACTTGCTTGAGGCGTCACCCATAGTTCAAAGCCACGGTTCTGGCCTTAAAGGTCCTCATAGTGGTAGCGGTGTTTCCGTGCCTGGAATGGGACTCAGAGATTCCTGTTACTAAATTCAAATGTATTATTTCAATGTTTGTTTCCCTGGTTTGACATTCTGTCTTTTCAATACTGTAAGGATATTTTTAATCAACGAACCACTGTGTATGGCTCAGCCAGTTACGCCATGAACATTTGGTTTGTATATACTATATTTTATTGTTGTTAAATGCATAGACAATTATGACTCTGTTATCCAGCATATATGAAGTTTGTGTTTTCTCTGGTTCTGAAAAGTACTATGGTTTCCAGTTTACCGTTGTGATTCCAAAGGGTTCAGCAAGGTTTATTAATCTATTGTTTTTACATGGTTCGGTTCTGGAATTATATTGATTGATATGCCACTGTAACTCTAGAATTAGTCTATGCTTGATGACATAGTTGTTCGCTACCACAGGAACAAATATTATTTCGTCGTTTGTTATTACTCATGTATAGAGGTCTTAGATGCGACCCTTGGATGGTCTCGGCACCGGAATTATCGGCTGTGCCTTGACCGTCCTTGCTCTCATGGGTCTTGTTCGTTGATAGAGCACCTGTAAGTTTTTTTTTTTGTCTACAGAAAGAAGCATAACTATAGTATACGAATTCTTCTTTATTTCAGGCAGTTGATTTAATATTACATGGATTACATCCACATTTTTCTGAAATCTTTTCAAGGTTTTCATTATTCGTAACCTCGTATTTCGTTATTGTTATACTTGCATAAACTTGACCCTTACGAGGGATTGGATAGTTTACGGGTTGCTATAATCATTGCTATTGGCGCAATTTCTCTGTCTTTCCTTTGGTACAGATGATTATGATTTTATTCCACCGTGTCTCGGTTGGTTTGACCATTGTTTGCGGACCATACACACCCTGATTTTATTGTCCTTTGTCATTATATATATATTCATTTGGTTTATAGTATTTCTTGCACATATTTCCTTTTTCCTACTTGACATTATATCATTATACTACTGTTATGCGCATAATAATAATATGTCATCCCCTTCCGTAAAAGGTATGAATTACAAAAGTCAGTTTTCTTAAAACTCAGATAATACTGAGATCCGACCGAGTTCATACAATACTCCACTCGGTTTTTATTTAATGTTTCAATGAGTTTCGCCGAAACATATAGTTTATTCTTGTGTCCTGGCATGGTGTACTTGTTTTCTTTTAACAGGTTGAGCCTATCTTTCAGATCGTCCTCGACTCTAACTTACAGTCCAGATAGTATCTTTAAAACAGGAATGTATCTTAGACTATAAAACAATAACTGTACTTACCAGCACTGCTACTGTTATAGTCTTCAGTACCTCTCCAGCATAGAGGGACTTACTTTGTGGCTTGTTCTCCTCCCAACCATGAGATTAGTCCACCAGACTGAATCTCCCCCCAAGCTCTTTTGCGAGACTGCTGCCTTCAGCAAATGTATTGCACAACTTGTGCCTGTGCTATTTGGTCCTTACCAGACTTAGCACCCTCTTTCTTCTTTTTCTTTGCCTTCTTCCCCGTTTGTTCCTTAACAACCCGGGTCCTTTTCCTTTTCCCTTTTCTATGGAAATAGGAAAAACAGTTAGGGTTTTTTCCTTGTTAGCAACTGCTTATTATCAGGCAAGAAAAGAGGATAACTTCCTCATAGAAAGTATTATGTGTAATTACTCAATTTGTACTCCAATTTTGAATTAATAATATTCAAATCATTTTTCACAAAAAGATAATAATCTATGTTCCATATTTACTTACAATGGTAAAACTGAAGATTTATTCCCATAAATTATCCGGTCATTACATAGTAAGTGTGACATATTCTCTAAATATTTTTCTTTGATTACGATATGAAAATAAAATTAAAGAGGCACTCGTTACCTTGTTTCTCATGACTTTATAACCCAAATGAATACTACAAAATTCGTTTCGTCTTCTATTATGTTGTCAAATCCCACTCATAGATATACGTTAAACTATGGGACATGTGCAATCCAAAGGAAGGATGCCTTCCTCTTATTAGTTGTGTGATATTTAACGGATCCCAATAGTCATTAAGATTTATTGATTTTACAACCTTACTTTTAATTAGGAATAAGCTTTTGGACCCTTTTGAAAATTCTTGAAAGTTTACATGTTTATTTCCACCCAATTGTGATTTATGGGGATCTATGTGAAATCCACTTGAATTATAGTGGCCAATAATGACAGTGGAATTGTGAGAGACATAACTTTCACATGTGAGCAATTAAGATGACATTTGTATCAGTAAAAATTTGGTGGTGTAGAAGAATATAAAGAGGTTATAATTACACTCCTAATTTATGGTGTTTAAAATATGTTATTTGATGCCTTAAATTAGTTTTTGAAAGTTGTAAATTTAAAATTTTCAAAAAATGAGTTTCCCAATTTATTCATCCATTTTCCACAGAAATATGAATAAATAATTATTTAATAACTATAAAAATAAAAAAATAGAAATGATATTAACTATCAGCATAGTCTAGAGGCCCCTTTAAAGTACACCTCAAGTTCAATTATCTAGACTCTCTGAGATCAACGTGTTGTTGAGGAAGTAATCCCTTCTCATAGATGTGAGTAGTAAAAATATCACTACATTTTAAAGAATGAGGAAAAAAAATTACGCAATTTAATTATTTTTAGTTTGTATCGTATTTTAATCAAATATTAAATCAAACCATACAATAAATTTAATAATAAATTTTTATAAAAAATGTATTTCATAAATAAGAAACCACTTTTAAAATTTTAATGTGCATGCTGCTAATGCTAATGCAAGTCTAAAAATTTATTGTATTACTCTTAAATTGGATAAATCTAATTTCATTTTTGGGTGGATAACCAACGGTATATTATGGAATTTTATGTTGCATTTTAATATTTTATTTTATTAAATTTTGATAGTAATTTTAGATATTTCAAATTTATTTTATTTAGATGCTATATAATATTTAATTATAATTAAAAAGTTAGAAGTATCTAATTTGTAATTTAAGTTATGGAATACATTTTTTCCCTTCCAAATATTATTCGGCAGTGTATGTTTGATAAGTAATATCATTAAGCAATAAAAATAAACTTCTGTTTTCTTTTGTCCGAACATAAAATAAAATTAGAAAAATAAATATATTTTTAAATTTTAATTTCAAAATAAATTCCAAATATCATTAATCAACAAGTTTTTTATTTTTTTCTTTTAAATCTAAAATTTAATTTTGAAAATATATTTACGCCGTAAGGCGTTTCCCTCTGAAATCAACTTTCCTCATCGCTTACTTGTCATTTTGTGCACCACACGATTAGATGTTAGACGATTAAACAAATTTCAAGTGTTAGATCAATGGCAAGGGGAAAAGACCGGTAAGGGGAAGAGACACGGTCTGAGCTGCTGGCCTTGGAGCGAGCGGACGCATCTTCATGGGAGTAAATTTGGAATTTGAAGGTCTTCCTCTAAATCATTCTGTTCATGCCGAGCAGTTTCTGGTAGCCAATGCAGCTTAACACGGGGAGGCCCAGCGTAGATTCATTGTAGTCTCAGCGCCCCATGTGGGCATTGCAAGCAATTGTTTCTCAGCGCCCCATGTGGGCATTGCAAGCAATTTCTGCAAGAAGTTTGGGGTGTTCCTGAGATTAACATATTGATTGTTGATGAGCATGCCGAGACCCGATCTCTATTCTATTTCCTTCCCCACCGATTTGGTCCAGATGATTTGGAGGAAAGCACACCACCAGTTTTTCAAACTCACTTTAAATCAAAATCACTGGATTCTGACAGTTTTTTTAATTTGTACGAGAGACTTAGACACTGTCGCCCCCTGATTTGAAAAATCCTGAAATATTTGCTAAAATATCATCAAAATTGTGGGAATTTCATCACCTTGACATACCCGACCCTCGGCAACCAAAGCTCTGGATGCGCCTCAGGTTTGTTCTTGGATCTTTATCAAATTGCTTGTGGTGTGCTTTTTTCTTTTTCTTTACTGAATATTTTGTTATTAAAACCAGAAACTGGTTAAAGACAGCGTTGGCGCTATGTCCTGACGTTGAGGTTGCTGGATTCCGACTGGATTGCATGGAAGACGAGGTCAATTTTCTGGAGAATATGTTATCAGGCGAGAGTGAAAGCATTGGATTTTGTCCCAATGACTTGTAGTATGCAAACATGATGTTTAACGATGAAGATAAGTGCTTGACAATAATTGTGAGAATACTCCACCTGAAAATCTTTATAGACATTACTTTTTTCATGATTTGAAGGAATTCTTCACTGCTCGCATCAACTAACCAGTTGCAGACTTTTGCAAGTTTTCTGTTCTGAACAATTAAATCCAAAAGAATGCTTTTACAGGGTTTTATTTTATTTCTGTCTAATTAATTTATATATATATAGTTTGAAGATAGTGATACATCTATTTTAATTTATGTAGGATTATGATTGTGCTCATTATGGTAACAAGATTATTTCATATGCTAAAAAATATATCCACTGCACCAAATTAATCTATATAGATCTAACTACCTCCAGAATCCAACCAATGTGCTTGATGTTGTTCACATGCCTGTTTACATCCAAATCAGTCCATCTTGGCTGTAAAAAAATGTAACAAATCATCAGTCATAGGTAGTTATTTAACCCCTAGAAGAAAATTGCTGGCCCAAAATATGATTCACAGCAATCCTGTATAAGGGCATTTGAAAAGAGTGCAAACATCTGTCCTTACTGTTAAATTGGAGTGGATGTATTGAGCAGTGTCTTCACCCAGCTTTTCTAATTTTTCATGATGGCTCTGGTCAATCACTGTTCTTTCAAGATAATATGGAGATATCTCATTTTTTACTGCTTCTGGAAATTTAGACAGTTTTCTGGTGTTTCTGTTCATCATAACCCAGGTGTTTCCCAAAGAAAAATGAACGAAAGGTTAACAAACATAGCAGTAAAATTTTGAAATGGTATTCTAAACTTTGTTTCAAACTATTCAAAACCCTGAGCAAGGAAACTGTAATAACATTCACTAGATTCTTGTTCAGAAGATGGGTGCTATGTTTTTGCATTCAGTTAATGAAATTGCATACCCGGGACAGACATGTTCCATGGAATGAATTGAAAGTATATATATTTTTTTCTGAAACCAAGGGGAAAATAATTATGAAGAACAAATTTCATTTACCTTTGTGATTGCCTAATATGCTTGGCCAAGGAGGATTAAACATGTAACTTATACTTTCATGGATTACAATAGTTCAAGCATACCTGGTAGCTTGTGCAAGTATGTAGCCAATTTTGTAATAACGAACAAGCCAATCACGTCTTAAACTATTTTTCCCTGATCCGGCTACCCAAGTATCAATTTCCACTACATCGCCCCTTTAAACAACTTTCAGGTTGTTAGTATAAAAGTCCACGAATAAAAACAGGCAAAAAGTGTAAAGGAAGCCATTATTTCATACAATTCAGAATCCACAGGTAGGTAGGGGACTGGAGTTAATTACCAAATAGGTTAACGCTCGACATGAACTTGAATCCGGGTAACCAACCAAATGAGATTTGGTCCAGATGATTTGGAGGAAAGCACGCCACCAGTTTTTCAAACTCACTTTAAATCAAAATCACTGGATTCTGACAGTTTTTTTAATTTGTACGAGAGACTTAGACACTATCGCCCCCTGATTTGAAAAATCCTGAAATATCTGCTAAAATAGCATCAAAATTGTGGGAATTTCATCACCTTGACATACCCGGCCCTCGGCAACCAAAGCTCTGGATGCGCCTCAGGTTTGTTCTTGGATCTTTATCAAATTGCTTGTGGTGTACTTTTTTCTTTTTCTTTACTGAATCTTTTGTTATTAAAACCAGAAACTGGTTAAAGACAGCGTTGGCGCTATGTCCTGACGTTGAGGTTGCTGGATTCCGACTGGATTGCATGGAAGACGAGGTCAATTTTCTGGAGAAGATGTTATTAGGCGAGAGTGAAAGCATTGGATTTTGCCACAATGACTTGCAGTATGCAAACATGATGTTTAACGATGAAGATAAGTGCTTGACAATAATTGTGAGAATACTCCACCTGAAAATCTTTATAGACATCACTTTTTTCATGATTTGAAGGAATTCTTCACTGCTCTCATCAACTAACCAGTTGCAGACTTTTGCAAGTTTTCTGTTCTGAACAATTAAATCCAAAAGAATGCTTTTACAGGGTTTTATTTTATTTCTGTCTAATTAATTTATATATATATAGTTTGAAGATAGTGATACATCTGCTTTAATATGTGCAGGATTATGATTGTGCTCATTATGGTAACAAGATTATTTCATATGCTAAAAAAATATATCCACTGCACCAAATTAATCTATATAGATCTAACTACCTCCAAAATCCAACCAATGTACTTGACGTTGTTCACATGCCTGT
Source organism: Pinus taeda (assembly GCA_000404065.3). Lineage (NCBI taxonomy): Eukaryota > Viridiplantae > Streptophyta > Pinopsida > Pinales > Pinaceae > Pinus > Pinus taeda. The sequence continues at coordinate 119,487 of APFE030930906.1, forward strand.
TTACATCCAAATCAGTCCATCTTGGCTGTAAAAAAATGTAACAAATCATCAGTCATAGGTAGTTATTTAACCCCTGGAAAAAATTTGCTGGCCCAAAATATGATTCACAACAATCCTGTATAAGGGCATTTGAAAAGAGTGCAAACATCAGTCCTTACTGTTAAATTGGAGTGGATGTATTGAGCAGTGTCATCACCCAGCTTTTCTAATTTTTCATGATGGCTCTGGTCAATCACTGTTCTTTCAAGATAATATGGAGATATCTCATTTTTTACTGCTTCTGGAAATTTAGACAGTTTTCTTGTGTTTCTGTTCATCATAACCCAGGTGCTGCCCAAAGAAAAATGAACGAAAGGTTAACAAACATAGCAGTAAAATTTTGAAATGGTATTCTGAACTTTGTTTCAAACTATTCAAAACCCTGAGCAAGGAAACTGTAATAGCTTTCACTAGATTCTTGTTCAGAAGATGGGTGCTATGTTTTTGCATTCAGTTAATGAAATTGCATACCCGGGACAGACATGTTCCATGGAATGAATTGAAAGTATATATATTTTTTTCTGGAACCAAGGGGAAAATAATTATGAAGAACAAATTTCATTTACCTTTGTGATTGCCTAATCTGCTTGGCCAAGGAGGATTAAACATGTAACTTATACTTTCATGGATTACAATAGTTCAAGCATACCTGGTAGCTTGTGCAAGTATGTAGCCAGTTTTGTAATCACAAACAAGCCAATCACGCCTTAAACTATTTTTCCCTGATCCGGCTACCAAGTATCAATTTCCACTACATCGCCCCTTTAAACAACTTTCAGGTTGTTAGTATAAAAGTCCACGAATAAAAATAGGCAAAAAGTGTTAAGGAAGCCATTATTTCATACAATTCAGAATCCACAGGCAGGTAGGGGACTGGAGTTAATTACCAAGAAGGATAACGCTCGACATGAACTTGCATCCGGGTAATCACCGAAATGAGATTGAGACGAGTCACCTCATGTGTGGAGCCAAATCCATCCCCATTCATCCCAGCAACACAAACATGGTTCAGAGAAGTTTCCTGCATAAAATGAAATGATATTAGACATCATGTATAGAGATTACTCTTTGGTGAAACATAACATACAGATATCAAGAAGTTGGGTTGGTTTAGCCATATTGCCAAAAGCCCAGTTTTGATAGATAGATAATGATTACCAGTACCAATATTAATATAATATCTGCTAATCACCTGAAGATGATTCATCATAGTCTCAATTGATCCACTCATGTCTGCCCCAACCTCATACGATCTAATAGAAAATTTCTGCCTATAAACCAAATTCCCTTGTACAAGCCTCCCCAGCCTGAACACATCTTCTTCTTCTGCCAATTCGACTGCAATACCATTAGTCCTGGCTGTGTGAATTAGTTCTTTATCCTTCACTTTGGAGCCATTGATTATATTAGGTGCTCCTTGAACATTGGCAATCACTTTGAGGATCTTGCCTCGTCCAGATAGAGACTTTGATACAGAATTCTTGACATGTAGATTCATGGAAGATCCAAATGATAGTGACTTCACATAGAATTTAGAGGTCAATATCATCTTTGTCCTATGAATGCTTTCTGTGGTAGCAGAAAAGGATGTTTTCCACAAATTCCCATAAGCACCAGCCTCCATCATATCAAACTCTGTATAAGAAAAAAGAATATATTGTATCCAAAGGATTTTGCAAGTTCAAATGCAATGGACAAAGATACAAATTATACATTGTCAGAGCAAGAACATGTGCATATATAGAGGCATGCACTGATTCCCTTTAACTTGGAACTAATTTTTGACAACTCTGCATTCCTAGAGAGCCCACCTCTTTCACACAAACACAATGCAAAGAAGCCTACGCAGAAACACTCAATTGGAAATCCACACGCAATATAGAAAGATTAAAGGCTCTACAAAGCTCGATAAATCCTTTTTTAAATGTATAGTTTATGGCCATTTTCATGTATTTTCAATTATGTTAACTTGCTTATATAATGCAAATGGCCCCATTATTCGGAAAAGAAAAGCAAGATTGATACACGTAGGAAAGCAGGTGGACAGTAGTTGTGTTGGCTCTGGTAATCCAGCAATCCAACGAAATCGACTCCAACCACTTACAACTAACAAAGAGGATGCCTAGACCAACACTCTAATTACATAATCACCTGCCAGATCATTTATTCAGAATAGCCAAAGAGACCACATTTCTTCATTTCGATCCTGAGAATATTCATCTGTCCACCTCTACCTGGCAAATCAATCCCAATGAACAATTGTCTGGGACAAAGTTCTGGATATGGGTGAATATTGATAGTCAAATAGATTCAGACTGGGATTGGAAGTGGACTCTGTCGATGAATTCGAAGAGGCAGTGGGCATGCTCGAACAAAATAGTCTACAATTGCAACGACTGGCAGATAACTTTACTGCCTACCTTCTGGTGGTGCTACAGTTAACAACTTTGGCTACCAACGCGGTCTTTTAGAGGGCAGAAGACAACACTAGACAATTGAACTTCTGATCCATCCCAACAACAAATTAAAGTGTCAAGATATTGTTAGCTAGAGTGCGAATGAACAATTGATTTTGCTCTTTTTTTCATTAGATTTCAAAATATTTCTAAAATTATCTGATCTATCTAAATAACAAAGGAAAATTGCAAAATATTGTTGACCAAAATGAGATTAAACAAATAATTTTACTCTTATTCGTTAAATTCAAAAATATTTCCAAAATTTATAATCAAATTAAATTCCATTAATACTATGCGAACTTGTAAAAATTTAGATATATAAATAAGGCCAGGAAATCTAGTGACAACTAAGTTGTCACAAGTTCTATATTGATTTGGGGAAAGTGTGCCACATCAGTTTTGATCTACAAAGAAGGCATTGACTACTCTGCACTGATATTTATTTTAATGATATCATAATGTAAAACTAATACATCAGGAGAGTTGGTGAAATTTTTGTACTAGATGCAAATAAAGTTTATTCAATGCCATACTCAAGTCAAAGTTATACGTCCTCAACATGAATGAGGAGATTGGCTGGAAATTTCAGTTCTTTAATGAATCAAGTAATGTTTACGGCATATTCACTCACTTTGCATTGGTATTGGTACGTATATATGGTGAATAATTTATATTTATAATAGAACTTGTATTGGTTTTTTCTAATTTTCTAATAATTAAATAATTTTAATAAGCTGTTAGAAGAAATGTTATTGAAGAAACACACAAAAAATTTATATTTTATTTAATTATAATTGTATTTATAGTATTATATATTTGATTAAACTAAGATAGACAATTGAACTGAGATCATAATAATAAACTAATTAAAGATGAGATCTACACAAATCTAGTCCTTCCAAAAGATGCCTAGATCTAAAACTTTCAATTTTTGGTTTAAGAAGTGTCTTCTTGAAGATGTCAACTATGATGCCTTTAGTAGAACAATGTTCCATATAGAGTTCTTTCTTCTCAATGAGATCTCTAATACAATGATAACTTGTTTCAATATGCTTTGATTTATCATGGAACATAGGATTATTAGCCAACTTTACACATGATAGATTATGGCAACAAATAAGAGTCGTGGTCTTCTCTATTTTTTTTTCTCAGTAAAGACTATTCTATTAATAAAAAGAGGAAAAAATATTTACATAGAGGTTTGAGCCTCTGAGGGGGCTGTAGCCTACCCTCTACCAAAAAAACTATTGCAGGTGTCCTGATGCCTGACTTTTACATAGTTAAATATCAGAACCATTGGCAAACTGGAGTTCTTTAGAAAATTCATCTCTGCGCTGAGCTAGATCAGGGTGAGGCTGCATAGTAACCTGATCCCTTACAAAAATATTTCCCTTTAGAAGGGCTATTACATTTCCATTGAGACTCAAAAAACCTGTAGACTGTAAATCTCAAGCCATTTAGAAAATAGACCATGCAAATTAGGAAAAAGCATACCAAGAACAGACCACAAAAGTTCGCTTTCAGAAAAGTCATTGAAACCATGAAGCGCTTAATCCTGTTGAGGAGAGTCGGCATCCTTCTCGCTTGCTTAGTTGACCCAGGTAACCATGAGGTTGTCTTCTACATCCATCGTGATGCGTCCTGGAGGGAGAACCAGGCTGAGGATGTTGCCGGAGGTGCTCGCAGGCTCACAATCCATAATGGGCTCCTGTGCAGATGAAGGCTGGTGTCGACAGATTTCCTGCTGGCCATCGTCGCACAAAATCCCCGAGTCGTTGAGGCCATCCCCAATTGGGCTTCCTTGAAGAGCACTGGAAGTATGGGAGTGAGCCTGCTCCCTGGATGTTTCTCCTGAACTAGCAGGCTCTTCGTCTAATTCTGGCTCTTCCTCCTCCTCCGAAAAGAGCACCGTGACAATAGCAGAGATGAGCGGCATGTTCAGCTTGCTGTGAAACTTAAAACGAGCTGAATGGAAAGAACTGGTGAGAGAGGGACCAGAACTGTCGGAGGGTGGTGAGGGGGGCGGGACAGAAGCTAAAGGCTCTAAGCATTGCGGGACAGAACCTCCGCGACTGCTAGAGCCTCCCCTGGACCCAGTATTACTCCCACGTCTGGGGATTCCACGTTGTCGAGGCATGGTGAAATTCGGGTGGTGAATGTCCAGACAGAGACTCTGAATTTGGGAGATAAGCAACCAATTGCAGGCTGAAGACCAGACGCTCCGAGAGCAGACGCCTTCCAACACAACCCAATTATTAACTGGTGAAACCCACTACTCTCGCCCGGTACTGACCAGATGCGCTATGCCTAGACCCCAAACAATGACAAGCAGCACGAAATTCTTGTGCCAGACCCAAACACAGAGAATGAACTTAATGAAACATACGTCAACAGTATTCAGACACGGGAATAAACTTAATGAAACAGGTTCAGACCCAACGGACCCTCTTAACATTCGAGAACCAACGGACAAATACCTAACCTAGGGAGGCTCCCATGCGCTATTCGCTGCCCTGGAACTCAGCCTAATTAACCACCTAAAGCATGCCTCTGTGCCATATCCGCCGAGGAGCAGCTCTTTTATGCCCTGATTAAGGCATTCCGTCCAGGAATGATGTCCCTACAACTCATTAATTTTCCTGCTCAACGCCATTACTCCCAAGCCCGATCCGCCATTACTCAGAGCCTTGAATGCCTGAGTTTCTCCTGCCTTTAACCGCCAAGGACTGCTAGTCGTAGCGCCAGCTGCCATCCTCTTTAGTGATGGCATTAATATGTGGTTGATGCACCCACATCCAGGTAAGAGTCGTGGTCTTCTCTATTACTCTAAGCTCTAGAAGCAATTTCTTAGGCCATATTGCTCCAGAGCCCTTGCTAGAAGCATCAAATATTCAGTTTTTTCCAAATGATAAATCAATACAAATTTGTTTCTTACTACTCCAAGAAATCATGCCAAAACCTAAGGAGAAAGAATAACTTGTAATAGATTTTATGAAATTCATATCACCTACCTAATCAACATCTGTGTAACCATACAAAAAATATATTTTCCTTTTTCAAAACTAAGACCATAAGAAATAGTTTCACTCAAACAATGAAGAATTATTTTAGCAACCTACCAATGGATCTTCCTTGCCCTTACCATAAATTGACTTAGAACATTTACAACATATGATAAATCAGGAAAGGCTAGAAATCAATTTAAAATATGAGGTAGCATCCACTTCTTCAATTGGATCATCAATTCTCAATTTAACACAAGGATCCATGGGTGTAGAGATAGATTTACAACCATAAGTTTTGAAGCTTTTCAAAATCTCTACAGCGTACTTGGCTTGAATCCAAGGAAAATTTTAGGGGCTAAATTTCATAGATGGACTAATTTCAATGTTTTTTTAAACAAAAAATTCACTCATTTCCATTTTTTGTTTAGATGATTTGTCCAAGTTTTATACAATAAAATTAGTATACCTTAACAATAGCCAAAACCTTATAAAGACTATATAAAATTAATAAAAAATTTGAATATTCTTACAAATATATCACCAAACATTTTACAATTTTCATATTAGGGACTAGTAATATCCACCAAAATTTCTACACTTCAAGGTAAATTTCCATTCCTAGAATTTTACCTACCCGAGTTGAAAGAAGTTGTTCTTTATCTTGGAAAACTTCCAAACCAGAGGAATAGTGAAGAGGACCCAAAAATTCCTGACATAATTCATTTTTCAACCAATGAATTAATTCATCATCATTTGCCACCAAAATAGTATCATGTACATATAAAATATGAATAACAATGCTATGATCACCATCATGTAGAAAATATAGATATCAATTCTTGATTTTCTTACACATTTTCTATGGAACCACTCATCAATACTAGTGTAGCATGCATGATGAGCCTATGTGAGACCATATAGGACCTTCTTTAATTGCACACAAGATCCTCTTTACTAGCTACTTCAACCCATATGGTTGTTGTATATGGACTTCTTCTTTCAAAAGTCCACTTGCGAGGGTTTTATTTACATCCAACTAGTGAATATTTGAATTATAACTAGTAGCCAAGGAAAGTACACATTTAATGGTAGTATATCAAGAAATAGGTGTTGTTGTATTTGTAATACTTTCTTGAATTTATGTTGAATGGTCATGTTTTCCATCCATGGTACAACAATGAAGAGGTGCAGTCTAGGCGTTCAAATGGAAATCAAAAGGGAGAGGTGGCACATTGAATGACCATCTTAGAGAAGGCTCAGCATATCAAGGGCTCATCTCGATCTGGGTTAGACTGTGATGCAGTGTATTTTCCCTTTTTTCCTAAATCTTTAAAATGTGGACTAGCTGACAACTTTGACATGAATTCAGTTGCCCAAATCTATCTCATGTATACAACATACTGTGCTGACTACGAAAAATGCAGAATTTATAGGATTTTGTTATACAAAATACAAAAACATGTATGCTTTGGGAATTTGATTTTCTGGTAAAATTCTGATTTGAAGGTAATTTTGTTCTCTCGTTCTCTAAGAATTGGGAGATTTGTAGATCATGCATTGTTGGCGAAAAACATAGAAATTCAACGATTGAGTGAAACTGAATTATGCAACTTGCACCACGTTGTGGGGAGCTAAGTCAAGGGTTCGATGAAACCTTCAGGTTTGGAATTTGGCGAACCTAAAAAAATTCGAAATTCAGTGGTAATGCTTGGTACTAGTGGTAATGCTTCTGAGGAAAAGGCCAGTCCTTTGACAATAGCTCATATACAAAGGTTTCGAAGCTTCTATATCTTAAATGGCTAAACAAGATAGCTTCTATATCTTAAATGGCTATGCAAGATTTGTTAGACCTGTGGATTTTAGTATATGAAACCATTTATACTTATGTTAGCTCACTAATTGGCTCCCTTATGCAGCAATGTTCTTGGATCATATGCCCATTTCATATGGAATGTCTACTAAGTGGTTCTAGTTAATGGGGCATTGATTTGAGTGTTTAATATATTTTTATTCTTTATCAAAGTATTTTTTTGCTTTATTTGCTTTCTTCAATTATGCCTTACGGCGTTTCCTTTGCAACATCTGATGCAAATGCTAGTTATTTTCTTACGCGTATTTATTAAACTTCCGATGTGGGTTTCGAGAGTTTATTTTTTGTCTTGGTGAATGAATGAATAAGGTGAGATGTCTTGTCGTACAACTTGATTAACTGTTGCTATTTCAAAGTGGGTTGTTGAAAGGGTTTTTTTTTCTGTGTATTGGATTTATAATATTAAAGTATAAGAGTGAGTTTATAATTTATAATATTAGAGTTTATATTAGGTTTATATTTTTAAAATTTAATATTAATTTTTTTAATTTATAATATTTTGGGTTTATAGTATTAATAGCTTACATTTAATATAATGGGTTTAACATTATTTTTTATTAAGATTTAATATTGTAACACTAGAATATTATAAAAATATATTCAGCGTTACATTCTCACTAATATTGTTTCAATGCAACACTTGCATTGATAATAAGTGTTGCATGCAGCCGCTAGTCTATGTCGTTAAGCACAAATGAAGCCCTTTTTTGATTTGTGCTTCAGTCTTATCATTGTGATTTGGATGAAGAAAGGCCACTTTGCTTGAACCCCATGTCAAACCGGGTTTTATTTCTAATAGAGTGATTTGCTCCCCTCACATTTCATTAGAGACATGTTTAAATGATTCCTAAGGGAAGGATGCTCCAAGACAATCATTGCCCACCTCAGAAGCATGCCTATATAGTATATGCATACCCAACCATATCTAATATCCACGCATGGTTGAAGGAATTGTGTGACTGAAAGTTTAATTCACTACACATATTTCTCAGGGGGTCAATGAAGTGATCTAGTGATTCCAAACTCTTCTCCTCAATAAATTGAAAGAAGCAAATAGCTTGCTACAAGTGAAATTTAGAAGCAGGCCTGGTGCTGGATATTGTCCTATGGAGTGAGGAATACATGCCATTACAGTGCAGAAAGTGGATTGAATTATGGGAAAAATGGATTTTCATAGGATTCTATTCCAAACTTACTGAAAAGGTTTGCTTTTGTATTCACACTTGCAGACTCATCAGACTTCTGCATAATCAGATAAGAGTCAAAATCGTAGCCAAGAAAAGAACTATTGAGTACATACAGAAAATGATATAGAGAAGGCAATGTTGTAAAAAACTCCTTTTAAAAACATGTCGAAACAATAGTGAACGTTGTATTAAAAAAAATCAAAGGAGCTGCCATATACATATAAACTTTACAGTCAATATAGAAGTAAAATGGTCGAAAAAACTCTTGGATAATAAGTATACATGTCAACTTTCTAGATATTCAATTATACGCTAAGAATAATAGAGGTTTTGCATAACTGAGTGTAAAGAAACCCCTTCAATACGCAAGCCAATACTATCAATCAACTTGAAGCGTCATAGGTCCTGACATAAAACAACAATACGATATCATGGAAATTTGCAAATCTGAACAACCCTCGAATAATTTATTAAACTCTAAATTGCTAGGACTACTAAAAACAAGTCGAAAGTAGCACCTGGAGGAAACAAGCACTTTGTATAAGCATGAGAGGCCCTCGAGAAGATTAGAAAAATCACCCAAGAACCAGTCAGGAAATTTAGCTGTAGAAAAATATCAACCACATTGGTGGAATCAATTAGTTTGTTCTAGCATGCAACTAAAAAAACATTTGCTAGAGTTAATTTTGTAAACAAAAGGCCCCGCTTACTTGTGTCGGACCTCCTCTGAAGTATCCTGCAAGGACTCTCTAAAGCTCGAAGTGGAAGTTTCCCTCTTCTTCCCTCCTACTACTGATGTGTTGCTGTCCAAAGCACCCATGCCGCCATGTATGCCTTCCCACTTTCCACACGACATACTCTCTGCGAAACACACCATCATTTTACATTCTTTAATCAGATAAAAATAAGAAACCAAATGAAAGCCTCTCACTAAGATGAGAAGTAAAGATTAACCTGATCTTGGATCTAAAGAACAAGGAGCATCTACTGCTACTGCTAAACCGAGATGCCCTAAGAGAAGCCTGCTGCCCGCTGAGGAGGATCCATGGTCGATTCCATCTACGATGCCTGTGCTCCTGGAAGCCTCCTCATGTCTATTTGTAGCAGTAGCACCCCATGGTTCGCTGGTGAGGAAGCTCATGCCAAGAAAGTCATGGAACACGGGCCTCCCTTCGCCCACCATGATGACATTACGCGGAACATCCTAGGCTGCCATGGATGGAACCTCGGATACCACATGATTGATAGGAACAATTGAATCAGTCCCAGTATCAACGGCTTGCAAGTTAATAATACATAATACCCTACATTCAACTCCAAATATTTCCCGTTCCCTGTTTTTCCCTTCAAACTGTTTATTTTCCTTTAAAAAACACACGAATCCCCGAATCCCCCTTATTTTCTATAAAAAGATGAAGCATTCTAACGAAATAAAAGGATTCTCAGTGTCAGTATGCGTAAAAACGGGATCATTTTGCACCTGTGTAGGGGAAATCTTCTTCTCGGTACTCTGCGATTTTGAACTCTCAGCTTGGAAAGGCTCATTTCTGGTCTCCACGTCGATGGGTTCGTTAGGCGTTTCATCGTTCAGAGGCCTCCGAAACGGCAACTGCTCAACTTTTTCGGAGGAGCTTCGGCTCAAGGTCTGTAGCAAACCGGGTTCGCTTGAAATCCGCGGTGCGGGGGATCGATAGTGGGTTACCTTGCATAGAAGATCACAGACTATGAGATCAGGACAGATCTCAGACTATGAGATCAGGAGAGATTTGGCATAGATAAAAAGATGAAGATCACTAGTGTTGAACAGTGGGCGACCTTGCAAAGAAGATCTAGACGATGATATCACTAGAGATTTGGCATAAATAAGCCCTAATGGGCTTTATTGCAATGCTCGTTGTACTAATGAGAATGAATAGACTTAATTTTGGACCTGAAAAAAATAAAATAGGAATAGACTATCATCTCCAGTTAAGATAGACCTCTGTTAATATAGACCTGTATTTTAATATACATAAATAATAATCAGATTAAATACTTAATTTATTGAACCCTGCATCTAGTAACATGGATTCCCTTTTCTGTTTAATGTGTTGGTTTCATTTTCTTCATGGATATGGTAACACGAGTTTACAGAGTACATAGGCTAGAAGGGCCCGCCCCCCTTAATTTTCGATCTCTGTTACTAAAACAAAAAACTTGATTTAAGGAGATAAATCTATATGAACTATTTGAAATAGCTAATATAAATACCTTTGAGAAATATTTAGCTGAGTAGCAAATGCATTTGATTATAATACGGAGAGCGTATTCAAATTTCTGAGATGTTTCCCTCCTCAATGCCTGCAAATTGAATACTGAGATGTTTCCCTCCTCAATGCCTGCAAATTGAGTAATTGTAAGGATTTTTTCGAAACTACTGATATGACACTTTTTATTTGTCAATGATTTTTTACTTACCTTCATAATATCGTGACCGTAAAATTGTTTGTAGTATCCAAATGCCGCTAGTAGATGGTTTAGATTTCTCTCACTAAGTAATTTAACAATTGCTCCTTCATCTATTCCAATTCTTCCTTCCCTAGCCCCATACAGTCTTTTTGCATCACATTTGGCCTGACAAATATTTACTATCTCTCGATGGACATTGTTGTGCTTTTGCCAATGCAAAAAGAAGCTGCTTAGATCACCAAATTCAACCGTACTTATTCAAAAGCATAGAGACATATCTGCAAAATATATTACAAAACCCCGCCAAAAAATCAGAGAGGTCATAAAAAATTAACAAATTGCAACTTTTCCAAAATTCGTACAATTATAAACTTGACTCGGATCTGAAAATTTGGAAAAACAGGCCAAAGTGAAAAATTTGAGAGTTTTCCAACATTTATGATAATATATATATATAATAATAGTATATATATAATATATATATATATTTCATTGGAAATTTAAATTAATCATGGGTTCCATACCTTTTGGTGAGGCCCAACTGTTTCTTTAGCAATGTCCTCTTCTAAGAAAACTTTGTACAAGCGGCGATATGCTTCTCTGATCCAAAGAATTTCACCTAGTGTGTGTGAGCAGAGTATCTCTGTCAGAGTGCTAAAATCTGGGTACTGGCTCATCAATTCAGTTTTGGTAATAATTGCATCCCTCTCTGCTGGATCATGCATCCAGAGAACCACTGCTTTCTACACAAAACATGGACAAACTTTGTGATCAGAAAGTTTTCTATAAGATCCATTCTTTCCTAGAAGTCAAGAAAACAAAACTGGTTGCTTGAAAGATGACATTTAACAACCATTGCATCCTATATAGGAAGTCTTAGATGTTCTTGTGATCACTTGGTGAAATTTAGAAACCATTCAATGGGGTCCCACAGACCACTTCTTTGACGAATACAGATCATTCCTTTGAAGAATTGAATTGCAGTGTATATGATAACCATGTCTTGTTATCTATAACCATATCTTGTTAACTATAGATATCAATTCTGACAAATGGCAATTAAGAAAATAAATTTTAGTCTAAAATTCGAGGCCACCAAATTTCCATCGATCTATTAAATTTAAACTGAAGTGGTTCAGAATTGTTAAGAATTGCTCAAAATTAGAAATTTTGGAACGGTTCAAAATTGCAAAAAACTTTCGAGGCAAATTCGACCTGATAGAAATTTAAGTCATAATCTATTTCTATACCATTCTAAAAGGAATTTTAGCCAAAAAAATATGCTATCGAATGCGAGTGATATACACTGATAATACATCCTGCCTTGCAATAATACTTGACACGCTAGAGCTTCAGAGCTTGCATTGGTAAACAGATGAACTAATGAGCTTTTTCTAGTTCAACCAAGTAATGGGTCAGTGGTATATGAATGGGTTTTAGGGGTTGCATAATTGTAATGGGGAAAGGAATCAGTTATACTCTTTTAGGGTTTTAAATGGGGTTTTACTATTCTCCAAGTAATGGGTGTTAGAATTTGTATTACTATTTAGTAAAACAAAAATTTCGTGGTTTATATTTATCTGCTCGTTTCAGGCTTTTGTCAAGCACCTTGACCTCAAAACTTTTCCAAACATGGTGAGACTGTGATAATGTAAAATCTCACCATATTCCATTACCCAAAATACGTGACTTTTATGTAAAAACCTATCAAAACATCATGAAACTCTGATCCCAAAAATGGTGCCTTCGACATAATGTTTATCCCACTCAGTGAGGAGCCTAATTAACAGGCTTTTACTTTTCAACCAGGAAATGCGATTGATAAACTGCTCAAACTCGCCAAGACATCTATAATAAAAAGATGAAGCTACCATCTATGAAAAAAGATTGTAACCGTAGTGAGAAGATGCATACTCGGATGAATTAGGTTTTGTTTGAGCCCTGAGATCATGGAAAAATAACAAAAAAAAAAAACATACAGGCAAAATCAATGTAATGTCATGATATAATGCTTAAAATACTTGTAGATTTCCACACAATTCTGCATGCAAAAATGTGGAGATATCTTCCTTGTAGAGTGCATGGAAGAGAGCTCCCAGTTCCTTGCGTTGCGTAGCATTTCTACTTGCAAGAATGTGTTCTAATCTGCCTTTGCTGGCTACAATTCCTATACAAGTTTACAACACAAAAAGGAAAATAAATTCATGATGAATGTCAAAAATACCAATTACAAGTTTATAACACAAAAAAGAAAAGAAATTCATGGATGAATGTCAAAATACCAATTGCTCAAGGACATCAGAAGGTTTCTTCTGTACCCTTCATGCACATACCTTTGCAGCAGTTGTAAACAACTTCACAATCTTTGATGTCCTGGGTTGAAGAACAGGAAGTACTGGCAAAAGGGGCCATCTACTGCTACTGGAAAAAGGGGCCATCTACTGCTACCAATTCCCAATTGATATTGATATCTCCAAAGGTGAAATAATGCTGGTAGCTGCCTTCTACGGAAAATTGATAGCCCGAGCGAGAGACATCTGGCACTGGCTGCATGCAAGGCGCTCATGCAGGGCATGGAGAAGAACATGCACACCCTGAACATAAAACTTACGGTAAAATATTTTTTCCCCGCTGAAATAACATCGGGGCACGTGAAGCGTGCAATAAGACCTCCAATTCGCAACTTTCGTTATAAATTTCTTACACCAATATTTGCAGAGATAAACATTGGTTAAACTTTGATAGTGCACAAATTTTTTTGGTCAAAAGACCGGTTAATGTATGGTCAACGATCGATCGATCGCTAAAAGTCCCAAGCAGGGACTAATAATTATTACAATGTTAGATTACATTGGAATTTATGCAACGTCTCATTGTGAATTGAAGTTTAATATTAGAGTTTATAATGCTTATTTTTTAATATTGGATTTATAATATTAGGCTTTATAATTTATGATAGCAATGCTTAATGTTAAGTTTTATAATATTATTATGTAGGGGTTTATTATATTGGGTTTATAACATTAATATTTTATATTAGGGTTTAATAGTGACACATTGGAATGGTACAAAAATCGATCCAATGTCACATCTCGACAAACATTATCTCAATATGACAATGAATCTGACAATCATTGTCGCAAATGTTACATTACATTACAATTTATTCAATGACAAATTGTTACATTAAAATACTCGAGTTTAATATTAGGCTTATAATATTAATGTTTTTTTATATTGGGTTTATAATATTAAGTTTTAATATTGGATTTATAATTTATAGTATTAGGGTGTATAATACTAAACTTTGAGTTTTTAATATCAATCCTAAGATATATATTCCCTTGGGTTTATTATTCTCTTTTGTTCATATTATCAAGAATCTTTTTTCAACGTTGCATGTCAACACTAAATATTGTGGTTTAACGTTAGGAATTATAATATTAATCTTAGGTATTATTATATTGATTTTTGTAATGTTCGGGTTTTATATTAGGACTTAATAATGTGGCATATAAATGGTACAAAAATCTACCCAATGACGCTTTCTATCAAACATTGTCTCAATACAACATTGAATCTTACAATCATTATCACAATGTTACATGACATTTCAATTTTTTTAGCGGAACATCATTACATAAGAAAACCAAGGTTTAATATTAGGTTCATAATATTATGAGTTTTTAATATTAGGTTTATAATATGAAGGTTTATAACATTAATGTTACCATTTAACCTATTAATCCTAGGGCTTATAATATTAGTCAATATGACATTCATGGTTGCATGTTTATAATCCCTTACATTTATAATATTCATCTTATGGTTTATATCCATAGGAATTAATATTAATTCTAGAGTTTATAATATTAATCCTTTCATTTCACATATTAATATTATATTGGTCTTATTAATTCTTTTCGTCGTTTATAATTTTAAGGTTTATAATCATGGGTTTATTAGTAGGCCCTTAGATTAGTTAATGTGTTAGGTTTATAATATTACATTACATTGCAATAGAATATCGAAGTTTAATATTAATGTATATAATATTAATCTTACATTTTCATATTAATCTCTTTGGGTTTATAATATTTATGCCATCGGGTTTATAATATTAGTAATCGTTTTGGCTTATAATATAAATATTGGGTTTATAAATATTTATTCCCTTTAGTTTATTAATCCTTTGGGATTAAATATTTGTAATCACTTTGGTTTATAATATCAATATTGGGGTTTATAATATTAAGGATTATAAATATGAGTTTATTAATAATCCCTTTCGTTTATTAATGCTTTGGGTTTTTAATATAAAAGCCATTGGTTTATTAATTCTTTGAATTAATAATATTTATCCCTTGGTTTACAATATCAATAATTCCTTAGATTTAATATTGTTCCATTTGTGTTTATTAATCTCCTTGTTTTACAATATTAATCCATTGATTTTATAAGTCCCTTGGATTTATTAATATTGGGGTTATAATATCTATCTATTGGTTTTATAATATTTATCTATTAGGTTAATATCTATTTCATTTATAATTTATAATATTATGGTTTATATTATTTGGTTTATAATATTAAACTTATTCTTTATTATATTAACCTACGGTTTAGAGTATTAATTAATACATCAATTATTGTTGCAGCATTTTCAATCACTTGGGTTTATATTACTAGGTTTTAATTTTATCATAGGTTTCCTAATATTATCCTTGTATTTAATATTAAACCTTTGTGTTTATTAATCCTTTTGGCTTATAATGTTAAGGTTTATAATGATAGCTTTATTAATAATCCATTCGATTTATAATATTAATAATCCCCTAGTTTTATAATAGTAATCCCTTGGGCTCGTAATATTAATTCCTCTGGTTTATTAATTTGTTAGGTTTATAATATTTATCCCTTGCATTTTATAATATTAATCCTTTCAGCTTTTAGTATTGTGATTCCTATTGTTTTATAATATTAACGTTTAATATTGCAACTTATTATATTGGTTTTAATATTAGGATTTATAATATTGGGTTTATTAATCCTTAGGTTTTATAATATCAATCCCTTTGACTTCTTGAAAATTCACCTACAACTATTAAATACTTGTGTCAACAACTTGGTGATTTGTATTACATTGCAATTTATTGCAAGTTGCATTGTTGCATTAGGGAATTAGGGGTTAATATTATGGTTTATGATGTTGGATTAATATTAGGGTTTAATATTAAGATTATAATAGTAGGTTTAATGTTAATATTTATAATGTTGGATTTAATACTAGGGTAACAAATTTAGGGTTTGAGGTTGTGACATTTGAATGGTAGAGAAATTTGTATAATGATGCATTGTGACAAACATTGTCACAATCTCACATGCAATGTGACAATCATTTTTGGAACATTTCCTTATATTGCAAATTTCCCAATGTCGTATGTGACACTACAATGAGGGCTTCATATTGTGACATTTTAATCCTACAAAATTCAATACAGCTCTGCACTGTGACAAAAATTGTTCCAAGACAACAGTCAATATGATACTCATTCTCACAACGTTACAGTATATTACAATTTATGCAATGTCCCCTCTCAACATTACAAATTTAGGGTCTAAAGATAAGCCTTTTAGTATTGGTTTCCATATTCAATTTATAATATTAAGGTTTAATATTAGGATTTATTATATTGGGTTTAATATTATAATTTATAACATAAGCTTTATTAATTCCTTAGATTTATTAGTCTCTTGAGTTTATAATAGTAAAAATAATTTGAGTCTATACTATTAATAACCCCTTGGGTTTGTAATATTAATGCCTTACATTTGTTAATCACTATGTTTTTAATAAATTACGTTTAGAATATCGATCCCTTAGGATTTCAATTTCTCTGATTTATAATATTAATTTGTTGAGTTTATTTAATTTCTTAGGTTTATAATATTAATCCCTTGGGTTTATTATTCCTTTGGGTTTATGATGTTAATAATGATTTGGGTTTATTAATCCCTAAGTTAGGTTAATCCCTTGGGTATAACATATTAATTCCTTTAGTTTCTAATCTCCAGAGTTTATAATATTAATCCATT
>APFE030930909.1:915-17593 GCA_000404065.3 Pinus taeda
GATTTTCTCAGCCGAGAATATCTTGAAAAAGATATTACACAAGTCATGATGATTGTCACTGAATGGGATCCAAGCCAAAAATGTGAAGTCCTACGGACTATCCCAGATAATCAAGACTGGGAAACATACAAAAACAGCTGGAAGCCTACATGGCAATTACGGAATACAAAGGTTCTTGATGCAGATCTCCAGCCACATACAGATCTTCAACATTATGTCCCAGAAAGAAGAATATATCCAAAAGGAAGAAAGTGGATCCATGACATGATATATACTAAAGCAAAGGCCGATGCAAGAACAACAAGAGAGGCATTAGAATCAAATTTCCATGACATTGGACGGATTGGCCACCAAGGCGACAACAATACTAGAATCTATGGGGCATACTTTTGTATTTATCGTACAAGAGATTTATGGGAAAATTTCTCACACATACAACCAGGAGCAAGATGGCCAAGAAATGACCCAAAGATAATATTCCCAGATACAGTCTACAATTTCCAGGATTACAAAAAGTTATGGTGGGACTTTATGAATGTAGATGATAAGACAAATACCCATTATACAAAGCTAAAATTTAGCACAATGGCAGCCTCACAGAACAATCGACAATGTGAATGGTTCAGAAACTGGTGGACAGATTACGGCGTTAACAGAACAGCTATGGATCCTGTATACCATGAAGGATTTCAAAGAAGACACTGTCAGAAGTGTTTTGATTATAATATTGGAGATTGCTATCATCACATCTACAGCACAGTGATTTTAATAAAAGTTTTAATAATGAAGGTAAGAAAAAGGATAATGGGTATTGTATTAAAAATTCGATTAATATTTTCGAATATAATAAGTTAAATATCTTCAACGAGAATAAATGTTTTAAAGTTAATAATTTTAATAATTTTAATAATAATTTTTTTTAATAGGAATAGTTATTTTATTCTCTCTTAATAATAAGGTTATTATTATTTCAATTTTTTTTGATCTTCCAATTTATCATCTCTTTTATAAAGGGTTAATTTTTTCCCTTGCCCCTAGAAAGATCTTGGTTGAGGAGATTATCTACTGCATTGAATATGACATCAAAGAGTTCCTTGATCATATCAAATATGTCATTAGGCAAGATTGTGAGAATTTGAAGCCCTTAAAGATTTGAACAGTAACCTCGACATTGTAGTCCTAAAAGCTGATAAAGGAGGGGCGGTTGTGATTTTAGATAGAAAAAAAAAATTGACCCCATAGAGAATGCCTAAAAGGAAACTCTCAAGCCAGCCACCCAATGTCACCTTGGTGGCCTTCTCTCACTCTTTAGACTACAAGAAGGATATCCTTGTCTAGGGGGGAATCCTTAAAGATCGAGCCAAGCTAGGTCATTGAGTAATGAAGGGGAGTTCCTTAACGAAGACTAGTGATTTGATACTACTCACTCTCAAAGTAAAGGCTAGGGATAAGTGTGCGAATAGTCAAACAAACCATGAATTATTAAAAAAATTTGAATGATTTTAATTAAACAACTATGCTTATTCATGCAACAAAATTATACTTGAAAAATGAAAGATAGAGCTTGCTCAATTAACCATATAACATGAGATGCTAGTGAAGCATATATACAATGGCACATTAAAACTAGAAAATGAATAATAAATTGTGTCCATACAAGTAAGGCATTAGATCATTCATTCATCGTATTCATGAACATTGGAGATTGAGAGTTCGTTATCATCATCAAGAGACCATTCCACAATTAAGAGATCATACACTAATAGTATTAACTATGTTTGGGATGACAAATATTTATGTGTTTGCGATGATAAATAAAGGAAATATTCAAATTTGTCGTTGTTACTAAGGACAATGAAGACAACAAAGTTGAATGTGGAATACTTACACATTTGTAACATTAAAATGTCATCCATTTATCATCAATTTATCACCATTTATAGTTGGGTAGTTTGTAAACATAGAATTATGACCCAAACGATGTATTTATAACAATCCAAAATGTGTAATTACAACTAATGAACCATGAGAAATATCGTTAGCGTGTGAGCAGAATAATCACTATGTATTTAGAACAAATCTCCATTAAGACTAGAGATCAATGTAAGTTTTAAAGCACCCCTAAACATTAAGAAATTCGATATGTCAAATCAAATATTTGAGAATTGTGTGCATTGTCTAAATTGTGTGCAGAGTGCGCCAGTAGTGGAACTATTGGGCTTCGATCACTATTTGGTTATGTGTGTTAGGATGTGGCAGTTCAAATTAGAAAGTGATCATACATCTATAAAAAGGCAAGTGAGTAAACCATCATAACAATCTTAAAAATAGTGAATTGTTAGCCTTATGAACCAAGTCATTTCACATTCCCATTCATTGATTTGTGTAAGGGTGTGGTTAAAATGTCAAATGTGTTAAAAAATGTATCAAGAACAAAATTTGACCATGATGTAAATTTATAAACCCTTTTCATAATTATTAAAGAGTTTAAATATCAATGTGTTTCATGCGTTCATGTACTCATGAGAAGCATAAGAGTGTTTACTATGCCATAGATATGTTACCTAGATATGTTAAATCCAACATGAACAAGTAAAAATATGATAGGATGTCCTTACAAGTAAGGAACTAAACATTTTTAATTTACGTTAATCATTTTTAATTTTGTCACCTATTATCTAGTCATATATTTTAATCATAGACTAAATTAGTCATTTAAGTTAGTCACTTTTAGTTGAGTCACTTAATATCTAGTCATATATTTTATCCCTAGAGGAAACTAGTCGTTTAAGTTACTCATTTTTAGTTTGGTCGTTTAATAAAATTGCTCAAATTTAGTAGTAATTCACTTGAAATAATTGCAGTGACTAACTTTTTTAGTCGTGTAGTCACTAATCTCTCATTTTGTACTAGTGAAAGGGGGATCTGATATGGCATTAAGCCGACAGTCATTAGCTCGGTCATATGGGAAATAAAATGCCAAAGGAGCTGAGAACCAAGGGAATGAGGAGTAACATAACATTGTACCATTGTGAGATAAAGATGTGGAATTTATCTTATAAGACAGTACACAGAGTTAAAGGCTTATGGGTCGGCATATGTGAGATTGAATGCAAAAGGGTTGGTATCAGGATTAATGGCTTCTGTCAAAGATCATTGGGTCAAAGCAAAAAGGACCGTGATCTTAAGGAGAGAGGGTTGGGCTTTCTTTGAGGTGAGACAAGCCATCTCTATGCTCTGATGCAAGTCTCAGTGAGTTAGGAAAATGAATGGGTCAGCTATTGAAGAAAAAATGCAGATCAGAGGAACTTGTTCATGGAGTCATATCGATTTGTAGAAAACTCTCAGACAAGGCAACAAGGAAAATGTTCCAAATAGAAGCCATCTCAAAGTATAGCCAAGTTGTGTGAAACCATGATTAAGCATGGAGAGCCTCAGTGATAGGAGAGTTGTTCACAGAGAGGACTGTGCATGGTTGGAGTGTACAAGTGGACTAAGAATTAATTCTCAGTATGGAGAAGATAGTCAAGTGTCCATTCTCATGTTTAATGAATTAGCAGAGACCAAGTCAAACGCAACAAAATAATGGAAAATCCATGCTAAAGTACACTCAGACAATGTGAATATAGGACAAGAGTGGCAACATCAATTAGTGGGCAGCAGAGGAACAAAACCTAAAAGCTCAGTTGAGAAAACTGGGGCAAGAATCATTGTTGCTAGAGAGCTAAGTCAAAAAGCTTTGTGTCTGTGTGTTGTTGTGTAAGGCTCATAGAGCCAGTTTTGCAGAGAAAGACCGAGAGTGCCTATGCAGAGGTAAGAGACCCCAAAGAAGATGCATTGTTGTGAGTAGGGGCGAAGGTGCCTGTGCAAAGAAAGAAGGACGAGAGTTGATTGTATGCAGTGGAAGAGAAGAGAGAAGAGAGGATTGCATGGCTTGGTTGAGCTGGCGAGTGATGTGAGTGAAACAACGTATTTTTGTAGATCATGTAGAGGGCCAAGAACATTAGAGTGTTGTGCGGAGTTGTGATGAGTGATTGGTGTTGAATAGATTAGTGTGATTCTACAAAGTGAGTAGAGAAAGCAAAGGTGTAGAGGGTGTTGCGTGGGCCAAATGATGTGAAGAGAACAGAGCTAACATCAGGCATAATGGCTGCCAAATTACAAAGAACATTTAGTTCCTATTTGAGTGTGGGTTAGAGCCTACACACAGTAAATTGGTGCTTCCATCTCTAGTGGGTGAATGAGAAGGCTTGGGCATTAGTGCCTCCTGCAAGATGGTGCTTTCATAAATCCAAGGAGCTACAAGTTGGTGCTTGCAACAAATCCGTGAAGTTGGTGCTTCACATGATGCTCTGGTAAGTGAAATAGGGATCTAAAAAAATATGGAGTTGGTGATTCCTGCTAATGGGTGCTATAAAACAATCAAAGAGAGTTGGTTCTTCCTGTGATTGTGGCTTACAAGAACAAATTGATTTAATAGAGTAGGTGCTCTTATTTTACATCAATAACAACAACAAGCATTGGTGGTTTTTTCCTGAAAGGGTTTTGCACATAAATCCTTGTGTCTCATGTGTATGATGCTCATGATGTGTGCTTGTATGTTGTTTTGATATTGTTACCATATTACATGTTGTTGCTGATTATATGGATGATTCCCAAGTTTGAATAAGAAAAGAAAAATGGCATAAAATGTTTAAAATTAGCTTGAATATTGATTCACTCCCCCTCTCAGTATTATCATTGTTTCCAACAATTAGTATAAAATCCAAGTTCCTCGAGGAATAACTTAATCACTAGAAGGTAGATCAAAGGGAAACAATGGCTAATCAAGCTTGGCTAACAACAGAAGGAGTTCCATTTTTAAATGGAACATACTATGAGCTTTGGAAGGTTAGAATGATAGCCTATTTAATGGCCTTAGATGTTGATATGTGGTTATCTGTATTGAACATAGAAAAGAGTGAGTGATTTGAAATGGGGGTTTGATAACTTGTTATGCTTATAATAACCTCCCACTAAGTTAAGCAAATAAATGATCTAGCTTATATATGACATTTATGGAGTTAAATACTTGAAACATATATGCCTTTTTATTTTAATTGTTTAAGTGCTTTAAGTCCATTTTTTTCTGCTAATATTAAACCCATATAACAACCATCTAATGCATCAAATAAACAACCACACATAACAACAAATTTAATCTAGGAGTTCGCTTGAATATCGTGGGCTACGTCTCCTTAAGCTTTTGTCATCTTGACTTGGATCTTTGGGATTATGGTAAAGTTTCTTTTACAAGTTCCATGCTTAACTCCAAAGGTTACTGAACTGAGCCAATGGGCTTAAAATACCTTCTATATCCCTGTCATGGTTGTCATTACTCTGCAAACAGATCTTAGCTCCCTTACTGAACTAAACCAATGGGCTTATAATACCATCTATATCCCTATCATAGCTGTCATCACTTTGCAAACATATCTAAGCTCACTTAGACTTGATTCCGTCAATCGATGCTCTAAGCTACCTTGAGCTTCTTGATGGCACTAACTCCTTCAGAATACTTGAACTATCACTAAAACCTCATCTACTGTCTCTAGCACATATCAGACACCAAAAATAGATTGATCATTTGCTCAAAATGAGCATTGCGTCCCCAAACTAGGCCTTCCTCCACAGTTAGCACTAGGTTTCCTTAAACATCCCTGTAGCATATTGGTCTTTAGAAGTCTTCAAATGCTTATGAAAATCTTGCAATGGATTCAGAATGCTCATTACAATCAGGAATGATTGTTGGTTCACTAAGAATGAGTATTGATAGCTCCTACAACTGCCTCCAACTCGTGGTGGCCCTGAGCTCCAAAATCACCCTGGATGAAAATATCCATGAAGATGACTTCTTCAGCTTCTCTAGACTATTCCATTGGCTTTAGAAGGCTCCAATTAGCCTAGATAGCCTCTTTTTTCACTCTCTCTAGTAAAAAAATGCTCCTCAAGTGCATTTAATCAATATCCCCTAGGGATACTCCACCAAATTTGGTGAACTGCACTTAACTCCAGTTAAATTTAGCATATTTGCCTAAGTTTAGCTGCTCCACTAGGCTGATTGTCGGAGGTGAGCTATTACAATAACTATTTGGGCACACATATGAGGCGGTATAATCCCAATGGTTAGGGATAATCCTCCGTAGAGCTGGCGGTCATGCAACCATGTGTCAACCATTTGCAAACATTGATCTATCCCACTCGATCCAATGGATATCATGTCATCCACTCACCAACTAACCCGGATGATCTCCACTGTTGATGTGACCCGTCCAATTGAACGGTTGTTGCACAATATCACGCAAATTCTTGCACGACCGATATCAGGTCAAGAGTGCACAAGAAAAGTAATTTTCTTGTGTTACGTGTCGACCACTAAGGTTAATCACATGAAATTGTAGAATGATTTACAGTTTTTTGTCCACATGAGATATTGTTTCCCACTTTCCAAATACTATCCACATGCTCAATACGAAACTTAAAGAAATACATTTAAGGAAAGGTTTAGCTCTTACACCAAAAGGGAGTATTCCTTGGAATAATTTTTTTTTAATATTTTCGAAAACCAAATTAATCTTGGTCAAATGTCCAAAAATTGCAGTTTATTGGACTTTTCAAATTGCGATAACTCCTTCATACAGTATCAATTTTTCAAACCGTTCACGACGTCAGAATCAGGAAGACGAGATCTATTCGGTCGCTCAAGTTTGACATTCTTTCGAACACTTTGAAATTTGAGCTATCACTAAGGTCCTTGATCAATATCTTATTAGTGAGCAAATGAGAAAGCCAAGGAGGTCATCATGAAAGGGTTGTCTAAGCTACATGTTGATAAAGTAAGGAATTGTGAGATAGAAAGAGAAATGTTGGAAATACTGCGATGCCTATATGGTGGAAATAGCCATGTGGCTCAAGAAGAGGATGAGGAGCCCTGCTACTCTAGCAATGAACTAGAACATGGAGAAGTTGCTGCTCATCACACTCTTGTTGATGATGAAGAAGTCTCAAAAGAGAGACCATGTTTCTAAGAAGGTAGGTTATTTCTTTGTGATAAATGCAAATAAATAGGTCATTCATTATCTAGATGTTCATTTGAATCACTTGAAGATAGATAGAGCCATGAATCTAGTAGTTTTAATGAAGATAGAACCATTATAGTAGCAATAGAAAATAAGGGATTCTCTAAAGGAGAAGAAATTATATCCCATCGAGAGAATAGGGGTATCACTAAAAGTGATGAAGCAGGGATAGCCCTTAGACCTGTGGAAGACTCCATGGACACAGATATGGGGTTAGATCTCTGTGATAACTTAGCTAGCACCTCTGATAGTGAAGAAAAGGATCTAAATGGAAGGATCTTTTTTTGAAAGATGTTTATGTCTGCTCTAAAGGAGATCAAGGACCTATCAGAGGCAAATCTCAAGAAAGAGGGGCAACTAAAAATTTATGAGCTTGAGAATGAAAGGTTGAGAAAAACATTAGTTGATCTAAATGCTCAACAAGAAGAGGCTAGCAAACTAAATGGAAAGTTAACCAATCAACTAGGTGAGAAGGAAGCTTACTGTGGGAGACTACAAAATGAGGTAGTCTAATTGAGACATGACTTAGAAAAGTAAAAAATAGAGTTGTCCCAATATTAGAAGCTTGAGGAGAGAAAGGTTGGTTTGGCTTTCAAGGAAAAACCAAGTTCCAAGATTATGAAGGCTAAAGGGTCAACTTCCTGTGTAAAGGGAGTTCAAGATTCCAATAACAACAAAGAAATAAAGGTTGTTGGACAATAGTAGCAACAACAATGAAAGAAGGAAAGGAAACAAAAAAAGGTTGAGAAGTAGCAATCGATAGTGCAGTGGAAGAGTTCTAGGTAGTTGCAAGAAAAGTGCATGACAACAATGCAAGTTGTCATGGAAGGCACATGAAGGGCCAACAGAGGACCCTTTCTTCTCAATGCCAGAGCCTTCAAATAAAAGGTAACCTCTATCAACATAAGCCTTTTTATTGGTATTGTTTTTCTTACAATAATTTTGGGCATAAAGCCATAAAATGTAGATGGCATGAAAGCAAACAAGATGTGGTATGTAGAAGAAACCCAAAAATGCATAAAAATGCTAGAAGAAGGCATGTTGGCCATGATAGGAGTTTTGAAAAAATAATTGTCAAAAAGAGTAACTCTTCTGCCTCGGTCTTAAGACATATTGAATGCTACAACTATGGAAATCTTGGGCATAAGAGAGATGGATACAGAAATGAGAAGAAATGGCATGCTCCTTAGCGTATGCATTCAAATGTAGCAATTCGGGATTTGAAGACAAGCACAAACAATGGACTTGAGAAATACAGACTTGTCTTCAATGCTCTATGTCAAAAGAGAAAGATGAAAATAGGAGGAAGAAATCAGAAGAATGATCCCCTTACTCATGTGATGGACCCCTCTGTAAGGAAGAAAGGCATCAAGAGGATTTTGGTGAAGAAAGAGGAGGTGAAATAGAAGTTTCCTTTACCCATGTGCAACCAAAAGAAATCCAAAATGTGGGAAAATAAGAAGATGGAGAGTAAAGCCTCTGTCAAGACTTAGCCATCGAAGGTTTGGAAGATGAAGGAGGATGCTATTCTCAAGGGGAGTAGAACCTTTGTTTCTCTTTAGTGAAGGAAGAGAATAGCCTCAACGGGGGCTGAATAAGTCAGATGTAGGAAGCTAAAAGGAATTAACAGAAAGGTGCATCTGACTGATGAAGGTATGACTGTGTTTTCTTGCTGATTACAAGAATAAATTGGTTTATTTTGAATTTATCAGCATTGAAAAGGATAAGTGCATATAGTATGAAAAGTATACAACAATATCTTATGTTGTGGGAAGAATGAGATGGGTTGCAACAAAAGTGTGGAATGATAGGAAGCTTACAGTCAAATCAGGTCCACACCATTAGTCCCCACATAGAGGTAAGAAAGCATTTGCAGGAGATCAAAGAGCATTAGCTTAGGGGGAGTGGATTTGATAAGCAATAGCAAGCAACAATTGCCAGCCTCATAAAGGAAGATTGCTGAGAAAATGAAAAGTTTGCATCTTGGGTGAAATACATCCCTTATTTCATTTAAGTTGTAAATTTGATTATGCATAGTAGTCTTGTGTTCATGAAACAAAATTGGTGCTAGCTTTTCATGTCCCTTAACCCTCAATTTGTATCACTGTGTCAATTGATTGTTTGGGCTCATGTGGAGTAACCTTGTGTGAAAATGGACATTTCTTTATGAAAGAAAGTATTAAAGTTTTTTGTACATTGTTCCATTTGTATCATTTCCTTTTCTACAATTGGTATTAGTTGAGAAGCAGTCCCTATTGTATAAGTATGAACTCAAGGGGAGAAGTGGAGATGCTAAAATGAAGTGAGCATAGTCTTGGAGTAGAAACAATAGTGAAGTGCGAGCAGAAATGCACCATCATTAATTGGTATTTGCACCAACAACAATGCCATGAGAAGTTTAAGTAGTATCATTGTTTTTTTAAATTGGTACAAAAGATGCATTAGTGGAGAAGAGTACTCAACTTGATGTCATAAGATGTCCAAAACTAGAGCCATTCTAATCAGAGGCAATATATTTTCAAGGGGAGCATATCACATATGCTCAGTTTATGGAGTAACAATAATGACAATCCTTGAAGAGATGTCTATGAAGCAGATTGCACATCTTAATAGTTAGACCTTGATCAACACAATCACTGATTTCATTAGGAGAAAAAGTTAGCTTGTAGCCCCTTGCCATTGATGTCAAAGGGGGAGATAAACTTTGGAGAAGATGTGATGGTCTATCTAGAAGAAAGCAGGTGATTGGAGGCTCATGCAATGAGATGTGTGGAAGCAACATGAAGTTTGGCCATAAAATGAAGATAAGGATGAAGTGTTGTCATCAATGCCAAAGGGGGAGATTGTTAAATAGTTGGAATTGTCTGGATGGCTAGTGGCCTAGTCAATATATCTTCATGTGTGTTGGCATTTATGTCAATAGTTATGTTGGGGAGATGTGTTGGGTAGCTAGCATTTCCTAACTATTAACATGAGTGTTGGCATTGATGTCAAATAGACTAGCTTGGATGATTGTCGCAACAAATGTTGGGAGCGATGGCCCAAGAGGAATCCCATGGCTATTCATGGATCATAAGGATTCCTATGATATATGCAATCTTTAAGTAGAGAATCATCATAGCAATAGGTTTAGTGGAAAATCCATAAAATGATGATGACATTGATGGACTAGATGGAAGTCCATGGTAGCTGTAGGATTCATGTAGAGGATCATCATGGTGGGTGTGATCTTAGTTATCCAAAGAGTCAATAAGAAGATAATTTTGGAGTCATCTTGCAAGTAGAAGAAGGAATCAAAGCCTACATCAGACCCTCTCCATTGGAAATTTCTCTAGAATATATTTCCAATGATATGCGGAATTCCAAAAATGGACTCCGAGATCAAAATATATGGTCTGCTAAAGTTCAAGGACTGGAAGCCTTATGAAGGAGGGAGCATCGAAATATCAAAAATTGGAATATTGGAGGTCATCATATCAGTGCATGAGAATATCGGTGGTTGGTGCATCAACATATCAGAGAACAAGATGTTGGAGGTAAGCATATCAACGGATCATAATATTAGAGGTCAGCATATCGGGGCTTCAGCATATCAGAAGTTTGAGACATCATGATATCAAAATATCAGAGGTTCAGTACATCAGAGTAGGCTGCATCGAAGGTTGGAGGATATCAAAACCCCGAAGATCAATGTATCGACACATCGACATAATGAGATATTAGAATAATGGAAGATTGAGATATCAAAGTATCAAAACTTCTTAATTGAGTTACTTTAAGAAGCTCTAATGTCCAGTAGTGCCAATATCCATTAAAAGTGACGAGGAATCCCAAAGAAGATTAACAAAGGATTTCAATGCAAAACCAAAGGTTGATAAGACCTCTTCTCCCTTCTCTAGTAGGAAACATGATAGCATATGATTAGCTATGATAAGATACAATGGCATCTGGCATCAGCATGACGTGGTAGTATGGTAGGACACATGGCAACATAATATTGGCTACGATACGCTGCATTGGAATCTTGCGTCAGCATGATGTGGTAGTACAATAGGACACGTGGAAGGCATATCTAATCCTATTAGGTAGTCTAATGGGACAGAACCAGGTGACATGTGTTACCTCTAAGGAGTTGCCATGTGGATTGATGACATCATACTAGAGGTCGACATATTGGAGGTTGAAGATGTCAGAACTCTAGAATAGTTGGTGTTGGCTTAGTGTGTCCTAACCTAGGTTCAGAGTTAGTTTTTCCAAACAAATCCCTACAGTACTGGCCCTTTCGGCATCAATCCACAGAGAGTGGACTGAAGCCTCACCCAAAGTAGTATGAGGGGATATTGGAACCAAGTTTCCACACCCAGAGATGAGCGCAATGTCATTTTATGCCCTAAATCTATCTTTGTGCAAATCGATAAGCCTTTATGGCTTATCGATATAACTTCCATTAATCAACTTCTATACCTCCATGAAAGTTCACGATTGTCTTTCGTAGACCTTGAATATGTGAATCATCTACTTATGCACATCAAAGATTACTCTTAACCCAGTAATTACTTAGATCAGCTTAAGCATTTAATAACTTCCACATATAATAAGATAATCCTCGTGTAAACAATTAATGGTAATTGTGTTCATGTAATAATATCAATCATGTAAAGTCATGCATTAATACACCATTATTTCATAAACCCATTATAACATAAGGCACATTCATATAAACAAAAGTAAATAGACAAAACACAAGAGTTTCTGGAATAATCTCTTTATTAATGCTTTAGTTCTGCTTACAAACTCAAGAATTCCTTGCGCATTCAGCTGCAGGGGTCTACGCACTTAGCTGCAGGGGTCCACGCACTCAAGGTAGACTCTACTCTAAGCCTCTACACACATAGTTGCAGAGCCTCTCTTCTACTGTAATACTTTTTCACTATTCCCTCTATTCACCCATTACATTCATCTTCATTCTTGTTCATCTCTATATTAGACTCTCTAAGACACACCTACTTATACAATCCCATGGTCCATAGACCATGGGTAGATCTTGAAAAGCCAACTCAACTTACATAAAAGAAGGGTAAAACCATTTATGGAACTTTAAATATCTACAACTCCATGACCAAAATTTGTGGAGACTTTACATTTTATACAATAAAACTTGAGCTTTTGCCCCAAAATTGACCCTAGGGGACCCCATCCCAATAGGTCCCCAACGAAAAGATCGTGACTGGCCCTCGAGTCACTTTGCTGGCATGAAGGTCTTATTGCAAAGACCTCCCAACTCTACTTATGCCACTACCACTTCAACCACGCTCTGTGTGGTTGCCTATTTGATCTTCTCCACTAGCAGGTCTGTTTCCGATCCTGCATTATCTTCCTCAATTTTCTACTGCGTGCTCTGTACCCTCACCAACTTCTCCTAAACATTGGCGGAGATAATATAAGCCTCATCCAGCCAAGGCCCTAATTTGGCCTTGATGATTGCCTCTTTCTTCTACGTTGCTTCCACCTATAAATGTAGTTGCCTGGCCTGCTGCAACTTAGCAAGATGTTGTGCGGCAGCAACAGTGCACGTCATTGCTCTAACTTCATCATACTATTGATGGAGTTCGCGAGCTTGTGTATTCAAGGTCTTCATGGTGGGATCTTCTTGCAGGGCCATGAATACCTCCATTTCTTTCTCAAAAAGTGCATGCAACTTGCCACCGCAACATCCACTATCGCAACTCCATCCTTCACAGTGACTTCACGCTATTCGCTGACCTCTGGCGGGGTTGAAGGATGTAACTTCAACTCCAAGTCTGTTATCATTAGGTTCAATTCACACTAAACCTTGGCCACTTTTTTCTTAGCATCACGCACACCTGCAGTTAGCTTCCTAATCTTCGCCTCCAACGACGCTTCCTCTGGTATGTTAAGTTCCAAAACTATTTTGCATGCCTCGGCCACCACATCTACAAGCTAGGCATTGTGTGCTTGAACTTTCTTCTAAGTCTCTAGCACCTCAAACTTCTCAGTGAACATCTGTTCATTTTTGAATTTGTACTCATTTATCAAGCTCAGTACATGCTGCTCCTAGGCTTTAACCTCTGCTACCACACTTGCTTGCAGTGTGTGAAGAAACACGCTGGGGAGCGTGGGGAGGTTGAGGCCAATGCTCTTTGGGGAGCTGACAATAGCCTTGTCAGTGGCTGCCTCTATTCTCAAATCTCCATCTCGCAGCATGACTACCTAGAGATCTAATGATCAAACCATCCCTAATGCTTGAGTGGTCCCCGGTGCCAAAATGTTTGATGCTATGCTGATCTGTCGTGCACCTGCCTAGATTCTAGTCATTTCGATCTGTAGCTTGCGCAAATAATTTTGGATAGCACTCAGTTCCTGCTATTATTATTGCTCAAAATGCTGCAGTAGTTTTGTTCTAGTATATGGCACCTTATCTCTAATATCATCCAGGTCTCCATCCGTCAAAGTAATCGGATCCAGCAATGGCTTTGTCGCTTTTGTTTTCTTCCATGGCCCTGCCTTTTCTTGCTCCCTATACTACTTCACTCGGAAGAGAGTGCTCTCTTGCTGATCACCACCGCCTTGTTCTGATTGCTCTTCCTCCTCCATTTGGGGTGAAGGGGACTTCTCACTCCACTCAGATCCATGCTCTTCCTGCTCTACCTTTTTCTTCACGATGTGCTCTGCTTCCACCCATGCTTTCCCCTCTGCCTCTTTCCTTCTTTTCTTAGGCAACTGCTAAACCTTCTATTTGGTCACATCCTTTTTTGTCTTCTCCGTGGACTTACTACTCCCTGTGGCCAGATCAGACAGAGAATGCCAATCTGTTGGCTAGCGCTTGATGACCTCTTCAATAGCGTCATTAGTAGCAAGGTAGGGTAGGTTCAACCACTTCTGCTCAGGATCCTTTTGCGTCCCGACGTATATGTGGTGGAAGTCTTCTTTGAACTATGTGTACCCTGAAAGTTGTTCAAACACGGTTGGTGACAGCTATGACTTCTGGTTTATGGCCATGTGAATGCTCACCTCCATCAGTACCCAAAAGACTTTTCTCTCTGTGACCCGCACAACCTCTTTCGTGGCCTAAAAGAGATGCAAATTTTGCAGCTTCTGGAAAATCCTTCTCTACTGGAGGGAACTAGCTATCCTCGGGCAAATCCTAGGCATTCAACACAATCGAGAGCAACAACCACGAATAGTGGAAGGTTTTACTCTCATCCTGTGCTTCTATGCAGTTCACGAGGAACTCACTACACAGGTAGCACACCCAGTTGAACTGTATGCCCTCCGCGCATTGTGATGCTAATGAAACCATTAGTGTCGGCACCTCATCTACATGACACTTTCTCATAACCTTGCCAGCCAAAATTTGTGAGGCAACCTTTACCGCGGGGTCAGTAATTGAAGTAATCGATTACCTGTGCGACTTCTTCACAAGTTTAAACTTGTTCTTCATCTTCTCAGCGAGGTCACGCTCGCTCATCTTTCCGCCAAATGCCTTGGCTAAATTTAACCCTGAGTGTGGCAATAGTGTGATTTGATGGATCAACATATCGGTGATGGGGATCAACACATTTAGCCACATGTACCCGTCATGCACCAGGCAAAACAACTGCTTAATGATGATCATGTTTATATTTGAGTGATGGTAGTGGGGTACCCACAATAGGTTCAACAACCTTGACTTGTTTACTCTGTGAATCTATTCCATATGCTCCAACACAGTGACATCAGACTCTTTGTAGAAGACCCTCTTCATGTATATGTTTGTACCTAAGTGGGGGAACCACTCGTGGTCCACCAAATCCCAATCTTCTAGCTTCAAGTGTGGGATCCGCACCAAGCACGGACCTTCAAAGGTTATGTTCTTCAGTAACAGGGGTGTGTTGAGGAGGAACTATCCTGCATCCGGGTCCTTAGGGACCTTCACTTTTCCCTTGCCCAGAGGAATATACTCCAACTACTTAGAGATGGGATCCACCCCCTCAATGTCTATATCTTATGTGCCCTCGTCAGCCTCCAAATCCACCACTTTCCCCTTCTCTTTCACGCTCAGATTTTCTTTCCTCTAGGCCTATGTAGTGGCATGCTTCCTCGGTAATTCATGCACCGACACCTACTTCTTTTTCTTATCTCTCTTAGGTTTGGGGACCTCTCTCACTAACGTAGGCTTCGACTTAGGTGACCTTGGTGTCATAGGCACTGAAACCGGAACCTGCATGCTCATCACCTCTGGCGTAGCTCCCTTAGAGGAAATAGTATCTCCAGTGCTAGTAGTCTCTCCTGGTCCAGACATTGTGCTGAAAATGAAACGTTGGGTCTCCTCAGGTAACTTCTCAAAAACAGAACTAGCGAAAAAATCAGCGTAAACCTGAGGATTCATATACAAGCGGCAACTCAACACAGAAATTATAAGAGTGCAAAGTGTTTTCCACTGGATGGCGATGTGTAATTTATAGGTGAATTCAAATTTAAATTCGACCATTCCCCACAAAATTCATCCATAAATGCTAGATTGGCGGTAGATTTTCCAAGATTTCATTCTTAAACTTAGCCTTAATTTCCTTAAATGTCACACCCCCCCATGCTCCTCTTAACCATCTCCTCACTATCAAATCAAGAATAGTGACAATAATGTCACTTTCTAGCTACAATGTGTGGTCTCTCCCCCTATAGCGCAACTCCCTTCATGCTTCTTCTAGTATTGTAACACCATCTTGTTTCACACATACCATTGGTCGTGCAGCTTTACAAACTGGGCAGTGTAGTTTATAGTCATGTGCCTCTTTGCAACTTCCTGGAGTGCTAAGACTGTGCTAACATCATGTAATCATTGGGCCAGATCCTCTGTGTATGGATTCAATCAACTTCCATTTACCTTTCTCAGAAATGGATCTCAATTCAACTTCACAAGCTGAATTGCTCCACCATCAATAGTATCTTTGATAACATATGGCCCTAGCCAATGCATCTGAAATTTTCCTAGAAAGTTATCAAACTTATTGTCATATAATAAAAATAAATCATTTACCTTGACGGTGCGTAGTTTGATGTGCCAATCATGCCATGCCTTTTCGCGTTCCTTATGAACCTGCTGATGGAATACATCCAAAAATCTATCTTCCTCGATCTCTGTTAGTTGTGCGAGCCTCTATTTTAAGGCTCTGTGATTTGCCATTCATGTAAAAACCGCTATGCGTAGAATAGGCACAATGTACTCCATAGGCATTACAACCTCTATGCCATAGACCAACCTAAATGGTGTCTGACTAGTAAGCTTCTTACAAGTAGTTCGATAAGCCCATAACACTGCTAGTATGCGCACATCCCAATCATTCCTCTGCACATTGCAAACCTTTGTCAGCACATTTTCCAATATCTTATTAAATGTTGTAAATAATACTAAGAGGGGGGCTGAATCAGTATTATCTGGTCAATTATTTTCTTTTTCAAACCCAGAACATATATGCTACTTTAGTTAGAGAAAACCGCGTATATATGCAACTACAGATAAGGAAACCCGCGTATACCATACAAACTTATAATTTAAAATA